>BEXV01001240.1:47516-67970 GCA_003118195.1 Hemicentrotus pulcherrimus
CTTGGTCTGCAGCTAGACAGACCAAGCGGAAGCTAGCAGCCGGTACCGAGCTGTTTGTCCAGGGTGTGACGTCACTATTCAGAGCTCGCTACGCTCGTGTGTTTGGCTTACGTTCGGGGGCGCTTGAGGGTCTAAGAAGGGTCTTGGAAAATTGCATTTTACGCCTCTCTACGATATCTACATGATTTCTCAGCAAGTTTTTTCGTGTTTTTCAAGAGAAAATCTTTCCATCCATATGTAATTTGTTCTAATTATCAGTTTTTAGTAAATTTTCTTTGTGTAGCTCCTTTAATAACAGGGTAGTAGAATAAATCGTAACAGGTCCCCAGGAAAGAAGCATCTATAAGATTGAATTTGTTAGTAAACCGGTCTACCATGTTTGGCCTTCGAGAACTATCTTCCTCGATTTCAAATAGGTGTTCGATCTTCACCGGTATGTTTAGTGCTTCAGCGTACATCTGTGTGCATCGGAGTTTGGCAGAGATAATAATTATTAATGACCGTTTTTATAAACTTATTATAGAGCAGTTAGTATCCATTCAATGACGAATTAATGTCTCTAAAGATGGCACTAAATACTGATAAATCAGCGTACAAGCAGGTGAATCTATTTTCATCGTCTCCACTTATAGCAAGTCTCGGGATGCTGTGTTTCTGCACAAGTGCGCAGTGATCAATAATTACACCGTCTACTCAGGATGTCTAGAAAGGGGGAAGACGCGCCCCCTATTCTACATTTATGTCAGAAAACCTAAAGCTTTTGTCAGCAAAAGTTTGAAGATTTTTCAAACTTATTTTCATTCGCTAAATTTGCTTTTAAGCCCCACTGTACTATTTTGGCCAGGAGGGATAAGACCTCCCTGCATGGTCACTGACAGGTGGTTATCTCATCAAAAAAGCTCTCAAATTCAATTAAAATAAGAAAAGGGGGATCATGGGGGACCAATGGTCACCGAGTAGGCATTGTTTGCTATATAGAGGGCACAAGAAGCTATAAGTATAGTGAAGTGGGGCTTAAGACTCCTGCTTCGGCGTCCCAATCACAAGCCACGTGCTTGAATCTCATCGCATTCTATTACCTCAGCTCTATAAATATGATGCTTGGTTTTCATTTAAGTGGGGACCCTTTTTTCTGATTATGAACCGAATAAGCAAATTCGTAAATAGCTCTGGAACGCATGACCCCAAAATATCCACAGATCTTTGACACGATGGATACTTCCCAAATGTGCATTTTAGAATAATCACTGCCGAAGTGATGGGGGAGCTACATGAATACCTTTTGTTTGCCTCTTGAGAAGAATACTTCCACCTGTGTATCAGATAAATGTATTCAGTGTTGGTGCATAAATGAATACTGATTACATAACTTTCATGAGCACGATCCGATTATTCGTCTCGATGGTTTTACAATTTGGGTAAGAATGACCTTGATCTGTTCATGCGCAAATCCTAATTACGAACTCGCTTATTTCGGACCTGTTCATTAATTTTTTGTCTCCAAATCATAAAGTCTGAGAAACCTATTTTCGCCTGTGTTGGAAATTTTGCGACAAACATGTATGCAAATTCGGTCAGACCATCGCCCCAATACTGAAAATGATCTAGCGACGCCCCTACATGCCCTTCGATGCATCACAATAATCTGACATTGGGTAACGTAAATTATGATAAATATTTTTATTTCCTTGAACCTATAGTACTCGTATATAGAGGAGGAAATGTTTCGCTCTAATATGCCATCTATCCATCTATCTCGTTTGGTGATTTAGGTGGTTTAAATTACTCTCGTTAATGGATGTTCAATCTTTATCTTCCTGCTTAAGTCATGGTTAATCATGTCTTTAAGTGTGTTTCGTTATCATCATCATCATAATAATAAAACGTAGGATTTACAAGGCGCCAAATCCACTTGACAATCGCATACTCATAACAATTTGTGCAAAAGATGAAATACAATTACATAGACTTTAAAGAACGTTTTCAGCATCGTGCTATACCATTCTGACACTTTGACTCAAAATCGTGTCTTCTAAAAATCATCTATACTTCCACCTTAATTTCTTACGTTCTTCCTTTATTCCCCCACCCCATTCCCCCTCTCCACTTTTCATAGCATATTGTATGTAGGTATATATACCATACCTATCCCTTCTCCTGTTTATTGAAAATGATGATGACGAAGAAAAAGATGATGACGATGGTGGTGATGACGATGACGATGAAGATGTCTTCTTGTTTAGCACCGATATCCGCCTCTCATGCTTATAATGGAGGCGAAGAGGAGGGGTAACACTAGCGAATGCTAGGATAAATTGATCAAAATGATATCCATTTTTGTCAAGTCTACACAATTTTGCTGACAGAATTTTAAATGTTGGATAAAATAAAATATGCATCATCACAGGCAATTGTTAACATGTAATGTTCTCTTTGCTTCACTGTGCATTCTACGCACTTTTCCGTTGTTTTTTTTGGGTTCACTTTTAATCTTTTAACATCAATCATTCTCACTCTCTCTCCTATGTTCTATTTCCCTTTTTTCTCCTCGATTCTCTACATCTCACATAAGATCTACTGCGTTCGTTCCAACTAGAGAGAGATAAACAGAGAAAGATGAGCAACTGACTGGGGGAGATGAAAGAGGTTAGACAAAAATTTGATTGATATATGGAAGGAGAGAGGGAAGGAGAGAGGAAAGGAGAGAGGGACGGAGAGAGGGAAAGGGAAATTAAAGAGGGTAGGGAGTGAGGGGCGAGAGAAAGAGAAAGAAAGAGAAAGAAAGAGAAGGAGAAAGAAAGAAAGAGAAAGAGAGAGGGGAGGTACAGTGAGAGAGAGAGAGAGAGAGAGAGAGAGAGAGAGGGAGAGATAGAGAGGAGATTTGCGATTGGGGGAGGAGGGTGATTACTGATGGACAAGCGTGCAATGTAGCATGCACTTTTAGCACTCACTTGAAATAAAAATCATAAGATCTCATCTAGAGAAAAGAACCCATGAAATTTTCAAAGTTTAATCATTAAATTATAATAATAATAATACCAATGATTGAATAAAAAGAGAGAGAGAGAGAGAGAGAGAGAGAGAGAGAGAGAGAGAGAGCGAGAGGGAGAGAATCACAATAATCACACGAGCTTTTTCTCCCTGCCGTGCATGGCTATCTCGCCGACCATGCAGCCTCAGCTGCTCGCGTGCTCGAAACTAAAACAACACTTGTACATGTATGTAGTAGCACTTGTACTGAGAAAAATGATTGATTATTTTTAATATCCAAAGCCAGGGCTTCAAAAGTACGGTCACTCATCGAATACATCCAAAAGAAAGTCGTTTTAGTTTCACTCTTTCAAGAGACGAAGTAATTATTGGACTTATATTAAATCAGGGATATGAGAGTTAAATGAAACTTGCCAATCAAAATCACACATCAAGTCAGAGTGATCCTTTATTCTTTTCTTTTTTTTTGCGTTTTAGAGTATTCATAATAAATTGGGAAAAACATAAAGCCAGAAAAAGGTCTCTCAGTATTCATAATGAATTGGGAGAAACATAAAGCCAGAAAAGGACTCTTGAAATTAATAATTAATTGACATTTTCTTTGTGAAAGTCGTTATCTTGCATGTGACAGAGCGATTATAGATTAGGAGCATAATTATCTATCATTACTTTTGGAGTGAGTGCTTAATTATCTTCGTTTAAGAACAATTCATCTTGATAGTTCTGAGTGCAGTCATAACTGTCTATGAAAGCCACACAAGGGAAACAAAAAAAAGAGGCCACTGTAGACAGGTGATCTTTCTAGAAAGGTTCTACAACACACATTCTCTCTTGAGGTAGACAAAATGCATGACCAATATAGACAGGTGTCCTTTATAGAGAGGTGGATTAGTTTTACTGTATTTTTTTTCTCCAATTATAATGTCAGTAATAAGCTCTAGGAGTAAAGATTTTTGTTTAGCCTAAAAGATATTTTAATTTTGTTTGTTTTCTTCATTCTTATCATTACTTCGTCCAGAAACAAACAAATTCATAA
The DNA here is from genome assembly GCA_003118195.1 of Hemicentrotus pulcherrimus. Classification (NCBI taxonomy): domain Eukaryota; kingdom Metazoa; phylum Echinodermata; class Echinoidea; order Camarodonta; family Strongylocentrotidae; genus Hemicentrotus; species Hemicentrotus pulcherrimus. Next base: position 51,544 of record BEXV01001240.1, read on the forward strand.
GGTGTTGTTTGCAAGAAAATATAATAGCACTGAATATAATTCATTACCTCGAAATGTGGCTGAAAGAGATTTCTGCCTATCGAATGACTATTTACTGGACTGAGGGCGAATGGCTCGTAATATGAGGTAAGTGCAGGGGCCGCAATTCGATTTCGGACCTGTGGATCAAAAGCCCGATAACAATAACCTCTAGGCCAACTGTTGAGTGACGTCATGATCAAAGCTAGCACTACTCAATAATCAATCAATCTACGCATCAAAATAATTATCCCCCTCAAATTGATTATTTCAGAAAGTTTTGCTTTGCACTTGCCAACTAAACTGGATCCTAGTAAGAGGAAATTGAATCTAAACGCGGCCTGTAGCAATAAGTGTTATTAATCGCTACCCCTTCCTCGTAACAAATTGGGGGCTAAAATTGGCAACCGTAGCAATTCAGGTCACGTGACATTGGATCTTAGCGTTTGTTTGTGACTGTTGCCATGGTGAGGAAGCAGGTGCAGTGGGATTAAAAAGGTTGAAATACATATTTGAGGTTAGTAATGGGAGGCCGTGATTTTTGTTTGAGCAAAACCTTTTGCTTTTTTGCGTTATCTTCGTCTCTCAAAATATTATTTTCAATAAATTTGGGCATTTAAGCCTCCTTAATTGATTTTCTTTCTTGTTTCTTGTTTTTGTTTCGTCTTCTTCTCTACAGGCCTACTATCTTTAAATGTTGTTATTATAATTTATATGGCTTTTTTGTTTTGTTCGTGTGTTCGTTCTTTTTGTTGAGGTGTATGAAAGGTACGTAAATGTTTCTCATTAAAGATGCTAGAATGAACTAGTCAAAAATTGCAAACAAAATAGTTATTCTTTCGTATATGATAAAGAGAAATGCCTAGCTTTTTTCTTCGTTTTTACGTCTTTTGGCAAATCAAAGTTTAGTTTTCTTTGTTGAGAATGATAAAGAAAATGATCTGAGCAATGATTATCTACAGATTTAGCTTTTGAAGTAAAATTTCGATCTTTGTTCGATTTTCTTGATTGGATACCCCCAAAGCATCGGATTACTTCGACGGCGTAGGTACCCCCCCCCCCAACCCCACCCCCTCGAACGATTAAACATGACATTACAAATTAATAAACAATAACAAATAGTAGCTAATGGGTAGAACGAGGTAGGTGCGCCAATAACATAAAGTTTAACCACCATTATTATCATATTTCAGTAATATGAACCATCAATCCTGGCTCACCTATATATCCAAAATGACTCAATATCATCGACGCTCAGGTCACCACACAATGGAAGTTGACATTGCGTTTATAATTATCTTCATCAATCTCGAATGATGTCATCATTTTCCCCGCCTAAAGATTCCCAGACGATATAGTATAGTTGCGTTATACAGTGGTCTATAAATGAAGAGGGACCATGGTGGAACGAATTAACTTGGAAAACATAATGAAAGGGAGATGTAACTGAAAACATTACACCTCTCCCAGATTTGCACGTAACTCGAAATAACTGTCAATTCTGTGAAATATAAATAGATAAATCTAATTTTAGCCTGGCAGGGAAAATCCAAAGTTTTTCTTTCGGATTTCCTCAGCCATGGACATCTGCAAAGAGTCGAATGCTAATGAGTATGGACAGATAATCCGCTACAAAGCGCTACATGCTGCAGAATATGCTTTTGGGGAGCAAAAAAACCCCACTAAAAATGATTATATTTTAAAGATATTGTGTCTAGACATTTTAAAATTTGTTTAAGTATTGAAAAGAAAGGGACTTTGTATATGGATTGCTAGAATTAGCAGGACTTACTTTTTGTGGAGATTATTCTTCCCCTCGAAATTAATTTCGTGGTACACAAAACATTCGTATTATTTCATTCTAGTCCTCTTATTTATATATATTCATACTTACTCAACCTGTTCCGAAGATCAAAATGCGATGACTGGTTGATACAACCGCTAATAGGTTACTTCGCGGTACAGAATTTCTCTTGAAACCTTGAAACCTCTCAGTTGATTTCAAAAATGTTAAACATAATGAAAGATAACTTCAGGTCTTTACTGATAACAGATAAAGAAAGATTAACCTGGTGCATTTATTTAGTTCTTCTTTACTTCACAGTCTTACAAAATGTAGGAAATGCCCTGTTGATTTGATTGTAGTGCTGTATATCATTTTTAAGGATTAATTGCGCAGGCAGCAATCCCGCAGCAATCACTTTCTCTTCGTCTTCTTTTTCTTACATTTTCCACGAATACATCTCTATGCTACTTTAATCGCCTGCTTTTTAAATAAAAAAAAGAAAAAAAAAAAGAAAACAAGGGTGAGCATGCCATATTCTTGAGTGGAAGCAGAAAAATAATGTCAAATAAAAAAACTTTATAAGCATGATAAAAGTTTGAGAACAGCGATCGAACAAAGAATAAACTCTTTCAAAAATGACACGCACGACAGCGAGACAGCTTCTCACTCGAAGCACGTGATTCGGTGACGACAGGAAGATACCACGGTTTGGTGTCAACCATTATTACGTCACATTCACAAGGATTGAAAAAAAAAATTGAGATGGAAATTGAAATACAAGCCGCAGAGATACGTGAGAAAAACATTAGGACATTATGAGGTCTGGCTAACACGTGATAAGCTGTGGATTGATGGAGGAGGGGGAGGGGGTAGGTGGTGGCGGTTCTGGTGTTGGTGGTGCTGGTAAAGGATTAGGTAAATGACTCTTTTGTATTAAATCGTCATTGCATCAAAATAGAGTTGAAAACTAAAAAGAAAAAACAATGAGGGATGTAAAGTGACAGTGTAGGAGGTTTTGTTTTTGTTGACATATTTTGTCAAAAAAGGATATCAAGCGTGTGACATCTTTGTATAATGTTAATCATTTTTACCTTTCGCTATATTGCGTTAGCTAACAAAGCTGCTGCTTTAACTACTGTTCAGTAATAAAAACTGATACTGTCGGAATTTTCTAACAACATTTAGGGGAAGTGTATCAAATTGTATTTATAATATAAAGTGAAATTGTTTATTCACAACGATGATATAGAAACAATATGAGAATTATGAAGTATATACAAATATCATATCATTATGTTAAAGGTACCATGTCCCATTTGCAGGCCAAAAAAATGAAAAAGTTAAATTCCAACTGTATTTGAAAGATAATACTAATTTAGAACTTCCCTAAAACAAAGTGGGGCCTGAAAATGTCTTCAAGTGGAAAAATAACGAATATTAGTTGTCAAATCGACTTTAGGGCTATAGAGCCCAAAAGTAATAGTCTTGATTTTCAGACAAATGTACCAAATGGTCATACGTTTTATGCTGCGCAAAGATTCAATCAGATTAATCTTGGCCATCTCAAGAAGTGGGTTATTGATATAGACAAATGCTCATGTACCCTTTACAACTCTTTTCATGTATGTTATTACCAAAGAAGAAAAAGCCAGTCAGTCACTTAATAGTGTCTGACAGTGAAGTGTAGCAAGTAAACATGTTTCCTTGTATAATTTGAATACACTGCTAACGTTTAAATTTCACAGATATGACATCCATGACATATTTTTATTCATAATTCCTGCAAAGTTCTACAGCATTTGAGGTTGGCTGCCAAAGGGACATAGTACCTTTTAATGTGTCCTACCCACTTGCTAATACCACCAATAGGCCTATACATTTCGTGTCGTTACTAATGCATGTAGTTGAAACCATATTGGAAATTGCAAATTGACTCCCCTCCCCGCCCCCTTGACACAATCGTCTTGATTCACTGCATACGCCCCACCCGCAAAATAAGACCGACTGTAAACAATTGGACTTGTTCGGAAGTCTGTGGTCTTCTCTGCAAATATCCATCGCATGTGGCGGTTAAAAACCCACAAAATTACATCCTTCATAATTACATATCTAATCAATTGGGACCTGTATAGCCGAGTATACTACGTAAAGAGGAGACGCGATTTATCTTAATTGGTGTGCTTGTTGAAATCCCTATAGGTAACCGAAATAGCCCCCTTTGGGGATTAGCAACATCTGTAATCACATCCACTTTATAGACACGGGAGGCGGTCATAATTATTGCGAATTAAATATGTATGGGTATGTAGTGGCTATTTTGGAAGTTGACGTTATGTGACTATATTACTGTATAACACTTATTTTACATTAATGTGTTTAATTATTGTGTGCTGTAACTTTATTGGATCTTGTTGATGTACATAATGATGAGTAGCTTAACTTAGAATATCAGGGGGCACCTATCCCATGTGATTACATATTTGTTTTAAGATGAAGGAAAGAGAGAATACAGGGAAAGGTGAACAAGAATAATTATGAGGGGAAAAAATCCCGCTCCATAACCTCATCTCTCGTTTTCTTAATTATCTATGATTTTGTTCTACCGAAGAAGACTTATGCCCCACTTTAAGAGATCAGTGTCCCTCAATAACGGGACCCTAAGCTACGCGTTTGTTTAGCGTAGATAGCACTTTTAAATCGTGATTCAACGTCAAAATATAGAAAATGATCATTTTGATTTCAATTAACTTGGCAGTGCCCTTTTTCATGCATAGATTATACTAGACGAAAATTGCTTCTGTGACCGAGCAAAAAGTGATATAACATGGTTTTATTTACATGAGTCAATAACATCATTATGACTACCCTAATTTATAATCTTAAAATGATGCATTTGCCGTTTTCATTAACCATCAAAGTCTATTGATTTGATTAAAATATTGAAATAAATAACTTCGCTATATACAGGAAAGATGGATGGCTTGAAAGTTAAAAGTTTGAATAAACTAAAAACGACACCAATGCTAATTTGGGCCTACAGTGAGCAAAAATAGTAGTTGGCAATCAGACAGTCAGTTTTCGAGATATCAATTTATTTTTATCCCATGATAGTTGACGTAAATATAATCGTGTTTTTAATTTCGTGTCGGTTCGTTGACATCCAAGAATTCATCAAAACACCACAAACAGCTTCGCCTAATTTCAGACTCAGTGATTTTTATTTTTCAGTTTTGGTTAGGAAAGCGTGTATTTTTTGTGTGTCAAACATTCTTTCTCAGGCATATTGCCCGTTTGTTGATTTTAGGGGGAAGTGACGTTTGTCTTCGTGTCCCTTGTCCCATTTTTTTCAATTTTCCCGATTCTTATACTACTTCTGCGTCCTTTTACACCTTCTTCTTTCTTTTAATTATTGTCTTCCCTTTTTTCCTCGCTCTTTCCTTTTATTAATCGTTTTTCTATCTCCCTTTCTTTCTTCCATTCTTTCTGCCTTTCTTTCTTTCTTCTGTCATCCTTTTCTTATTGTCCGTCTTCTTTTTTCTTTTCTCTATCTTTCCTTTTTTTTACTTTCCTTCGCGTGCCTGCACTATCTTTTCCTCTTTGTTTTTTATTTTTATTTTCTTCCTAAATTGAATTACACCTAAACTGCTTCCCATGTTATATCCGTTGGTTGGCAGAAAGAATTGGCCATTATTACTTTGGTTCCTCTTAGTAATGAAAAAAAAGGCAAAACCACTACTCTGGAATTAGACTACCAATCAACCTGACTGCGTGTCATTTTCTGGTCCAGAGAACACCATTGGTTCCTCCTTAACGATAATAACAATAATCACAATAATCTCTCCAAAATGCACCTGAAACTGTCAATATTCCAATTGTGTCAACAATATAATGAGCATTCCTTCTCTATACCGTAATCAAGTCTAAATTAGGATGCTAAATAACCTCTTTTTTTATATTGAGCCTCCTTTTTAGTACTCTTTTCATCATAAAGTTGTTTTGATGGAATTTGATGTAGATTTGTGTAGGCTTTAATTGACAGCTAATCACGATTATTGAGCCTGATGCAATTATTCTGTTAATTGTAGAATTATAGACATTTAGCTTTGATTGATTAGTTTGACTGCCTTCAGACAGGTAGCAACCAAACACAACAGGAACCATTAAGAGAGAAAGAAACAAAGAGTGAGAGAGAGAGACAGAGAAAAGCTAGAAGATATATTCATGTAGATACACGAAGGGGGAGAGACAGACAGGGCTAATGAAAGATAGACAGATGTACAGACGGATAGAAAGAGAGATAAAGAGAGACAGAGGGAGACAGAGAGAGAGAGAGATACAGAGAAAGATGGAGAAAGAGAGAGAGGGGGAAACCAGAAGAGAGAGACAGAGAGATAGAGAGAGACAGAGAGAAAGAGACACACAGAGACAGAGAGACACATAGATACAGAGACAAGGAGAGAGAGAGAGAGAGAGAGAGAGAGAGATGGAGAGGGGCGGGAGGGGCTGAGACTGAAGGGATATAGAAACATAAATATAGGGAAAATACAGTACTAGAGATAGGCGGTGGGGACCCATAGACAGAGAAATAATTAGGAATAAAGCAGAAAGGAGAATAGATACAGGAACGATATTTAAATAAACAAGATGGAAGAGTATCACAGATTGACGAGAAGAACTTTTGTTTAATAAATGAAAACATCTAGAAGTTCATCAAAGGATCTAGGTATTCATTATCTTGCTACAAACGAATTAAAATAAAGTTATTTTCAAACGACAATTTATTTTGTCAACAATGACAATCAATTGCAAAACTCGATTATAGAATAACTGGGTCTAGGTAAATAGTTGCTTTCATAATCTATCTAATCCCATTATGGTAATCAGTAGTGATAAATTGCATCCGTTTACAATCTGCTAGATTTCTTTAACACTTCCCAGTATTTGCTGCCCTCCCCCAAACGCCCACTCCTCCACTCACCCCCTCTCTCTCTCTCTCTCTCTCTCTCCCCCTCCATCCATTTATCTAACGTATATCTCTCTCTCATATGCCCTGACTATCTCTCCCATTTCGTGTATCTACACGACTATGTTTTCTGGCTTTTCTTTCTCTCTCTGCTTCTCTCCCTTCTCTTTCTCTCCCTCTCTCTGCTTCACCCCTCTCTTCCTATTTGTCTGCCTATCTATCTTTCTTCTTCTTATTTTTTTTCTCTCTCTCTCTGCTTCTCTCCTTTCTCTCTCTGCACCACCCCCTCTCTTCCTGTTTGTCTACATATCTATCTTTCTTACTATTTCTCTCTCTCTCTCTCTCTGCTTCTTTTCCTTCTCTCTCTCTCTCTCTCTCTCTGCTTCTCCCCTCTCTTCCTGTTTGTCTACTTATCTATCTTTCTTACTATTTCTCTCTCGCTCTCTCTGCTTCTCCCCCTCCTCTCTTCCTGCTTGTCTATCTATCTTTCTTTTTTACTAATTCTCTCTCTCTCTCTCTCTCTCTCTCTCTTTGTTCCTCTCACCTTATACACCCCCTTTTTGTATTCATCTACCAGCCCCAATATATACGATTTCACATCCCATTAATTCTTTCCAGCAATTGGTTTTTGTCTAAATAGTGCTTTTAGTGTTCTATGCAGGCGCCTCCAAATTCACCTTAACTTTGTATCATTTCCACTATAACTATGATCTTCTTAATCCTTTTAAAGGCCCACTGCACTACTTGTAGCTACTTGCGCCCTCTATATAACAAGCAGTTCCTAATCGGTGACCATTGATCCCCCATCATCCTCTTTTTCTTTTGTTAACTGAGAGCTCAGTTGATGAGATAACCATGTGTCCAGTGACCTCGCAGTGCGCTCTAATCCCTCCTGTAAACTATGGCAGATAAGCTTTAAAGTGATATTTATCATTCAAAAGGTCATTCTGGAGGCAGGTTGATCCTCAGGTTGTTTGTTTATGAGAAATTCGCTACCAATATTAATCGTATAGCGTGAGAAAGGTAGGTTATACGTTTATAATTACAGTGATTTACGCTTGACATTTCGTTAATAATATAAATCTCCTCTGAACAAAGGTACTTATAGTTTATTCTGTTAGTTTATTACATGGAAGTTACTAAACACAAGGCCTTTGGTTTAATCTTAAATAACGTTAGAATGATATAGAAATACTAAGTAAGACTAAGCATTATAGGATATGACTTGCAGCTTAGCCATTTGGGTAATGTAAGATAAATTCATCTCGGCAGATTTGCAATGCTCCATCTGAAGTCAATCAACATTAATAAAGCAAACACTTACTCCACAAATCCAACAAACAATTGAGTAATTAATCATCCTATCAATTAGTTAATCAATCAATTAATCAACCAACTAGCAAAACCATCAGTCAAAGGATCAATCAATCAGAACCATCCTACCAATCAAACACTTAATGATTAAACATCAATCAACCAGTTAATCAATCAATCAATGAACCAACTACCAATCAAACCTACCAATCAATCAATCGAATAAATAAGTAAATTAACAACTCAAACAATCAATCAAGCAACAATCATTGATCACCCAGTCAAACGATGCATTAACTAATCAATCAGTTAATCTATCAGCCGAACATGGAATAAATCGATCATCCATCAGGCTGTCAGTCAACTAGTAAACCCGGTAACCAATCACCAAATAAATCGAACAGCCGATCAAACAATTAACAAAATTAATTGACCTATCATTCAATGTAAATATTTACAACCAATCCACTACCAAATCAATCAATCACTAAATAAATAAATCGATCAATCAACCACTTATTCATTGAAGCAACCATCTAATCATTCAATCAAATATTTAGCCAATTACTCATGAAACCAAACAATCAATCAGTCAATCAATAAATCAACATATCAAACAACAAGCCAATCAAACAATCAATTAGTCGATCAGACAATCAAACATTTAATCAATCGATCGTTTACCCTATCAAATAAGCAATCTATCCATCAAACACCAACCAATTAGTCAATTAATCGAGCAATCAACCAACCAATTAACTAATCCATCAGTCAACCAACCAAATTATTCCATAATCAAATTTCATTATAACAATCGATCATTTTATAATTATTAGCCAATCCAAGAACGAATCTTTTTACATCATCTTAAATTTTGCATTCTATTTTCATTTTCGTTTCAATGCTACCATTTTCGCGCAAGGTAGGTCTACCTCGCTCTGTTGTTTACTGTGGGTTTGTCGTCCACGCAACGATTCTCCCCCAAAACAAGCAAATTAAACGCCACATGATTGAGAACAAAGCATTTTAATAGACATCGAAGGATTACTAGTGCGCGACAATAAGGACGGGCATCGATTAAAAATAGAAACCTCAAACGATCCTACAACGAAAGAGAGACGAAACAATAAAAAATTTGGGGAGATATTTAGTCCTCGCGAATATAGTCATCTTCATTTCCGACCGCCAATGGCCTATGACTCATATCATAACGAATCGGTTCATTAACCCAGCTATCCTCGTCTCTTTGAATGGTTAAAGCACCTGTAGATATCAGGAGTTAACCCCTCGATCCTATTGCCCCCATTACCTTAGACAGTTTGTACATGAAACATCTCCAAATAGTATATAAAGGGTTAATCCCGTTTATATGACTTTCCGTTTACCATTATAGATAGTTGGTAATTCGTGCATACACCGAACCGTCAAAATCGAATACACATCGATTTGTTTTTTGATAAAATTGAAATAAATGGGTACTGTAGTGTAGAAGTTTCTTTTCTAGTTTCAATATGCAAATCCCTCAACAACTTTTGTACAATTGGAAAGTGCATTTTGTCTGCTGCCACCTTTTCTTGTTACTTGTAGGAAGCTGGAACGAAAGCCAGGGCAACAATATTTCGAAATACTTTGAGCAAGAATAAACAACTTTAAATTTTAGAATCAGGCTGCAGTTATCGTTAAGTTGTCATGGAGACAAAGTAAAACCATAAACAATGCCAAACATGACGTACATGCCTTTCAAATAGTTACCTACATTATGATGTAAAGAAAATGATAGCACTAGTCATGTGATCGGTATGAATACAATTTAGACATTAATTGGAATTGACATTAGGAATTTGGCGACATGGTTGATGGTATTTATATTCGCCACTGGATTTATTATTGGTATTGATAAAAGTATCATTATTGATATCGGTATTGGTATTGGTATTCATATTTGTCACTGATTTTAGTATTAGTACTGGTAGTCGTATCGGTATTCATATTTTCCACTGGTTCTAGTACTGGTACTGGTATTGGTTTGGGTATTGGTACTGGTATTGGTATTAGTATTGGTATTGGTATTGGTATTGGTATTGGTATTGGTATTGGCATTGGTATTGGTATTTGTACTGGTACTGGTATTGGTACTGGTACTGGTACTGGTATTGGTATTGGTATTTGTATTGGCATAGGTATTGGTACTGGTATTGGTATTGGTATTTGGTACTGGTATTGGTATTGGTATTGGTATTGGTATTGGTATTGGTATTGGTATTGGTACTGGAATTGGTATTGGTATTGGTCTCGATAAAAGTGTTGGTATTGGTCTTGATAAAAGTATTGATACTGGTCTTGGGTATTGGAATTTAGCATATCTCTTGGTATTGGTATTGGAACTATTGACATTGCACTTGTCATATTTGCTGGTATAGAAGGTGATTTTTGTACTGAAATTCTTTAATTGATTTCATTTAGGTAACCTATTGGTACGGGTTTGGCATTTGCTATTGAATTGGTATTGGTATTAGAACTAGAAATAGTATTGATTTTGAAACTGTAATGTTACTGTGGTGCTGTTTGGGGTTTTTGGTACTAGTGGTATCGGTTTTGGTATAGGTTTTGGGTATTGATTTTGATATGTGTACTTGTATTGGCATTGGAACCATTGGGATAAGTATTGAAGCTACTGTTAGTGTTGGTATTCGGATTGATATTGTGATTGGTATTTCTATTTTAAACAGGTTTGTTTATAATGCTAAATATATTACTCATTGCGGATGTAGTATCGAAAAAAATATCGCAAGTGATATTCGTTTGTCTCGCAATGTGGTCAATAAGGAATCTAAAAGATCACGACGTTTGTTTATGTTTTGGGTTATTATTTGGCCAATTGTGTTATATTGCTGTTGCCATTGCCATTCATGTATATATTGGTTTGGATTTTGCATTTTAGTTGATTTCGATTTTCATGTATATTGGTAATCACAACTATATTGCCATGGTTTCTTAAACAATGTTTTAGAATCGTTTTGGTGATATATTGTCTGAATACTATTGTAAACTAATTCCAGACGTTCGAAAACTGACCCTATGGTAATTAGATACAAGGAAATAACGTAATATTCTACTAAGTCAATAGTAAAGTTTATTTTATTTCAATTCATTGAAAATAAACATTTGTGCATAACCACATTGCTATCATAAATACGGGAAAAAGGTACAGTGTAACCCATAAAGTTGGAAAAAACTTTTAAAACTCTTTTCAGGGAATGGTTGTGACAGGTTGATTTATTCTTGATAGATAAAGTTCATAGTCTTTATTGATCGATCTAAAGAGTCATAGAAATTGAAAGTTCTAACGGTATCTATCAAGAATAAAATATTCACAATCATTAATTTTCGTGAAAGGAAGAAAAGAAGAATTTCTCAAACTTGTTGGGGAACAGTGTAGTTCGTCCAAGTTCAGGTACGCTAGCCTCGTAATGATAAAACATATGACGTATTTTGTCGTATTTACTCGAAAGGCATTATCTGTTAATGGTTTCCGATGATTTTCGTGGTCTCGATCAACTGAGTCCGATAGGGCCATGATTATTACTAGGATTCGGTCCATTGATCAACCTTGCCATTGGGATCACTTGTTTTCCGTAGCAGATTTAGCAGACATCGTCGATCAGTCGCTTAAAGGGAATCTGAGTTATGGTCATCACAATGAATGAGTGAATGAATGAATGAATGATTGAATGAATGAATGAATGATTGAATAAATGAATGAATGAATGAATGAATGAAGTAATGAATGACTGAATTAGTGAATGAATGAATGAACGAACGAATGAATAAATGACAGAACGAATGATGAATAATGAATGAACGAAAATGGATGACTGATAGACTGACTGAATGAATGAATAGATGAGCTAATAATGTAATGCTTCAATCAATCAATTAAGCAAACAATATACAGCTTAATTATTTAATACATAAATAAGAATCTTCAAGTCAGTTGTACACTGAGAGAAAGAAAACAAAATTGATGGGTAATTTGATTATAACTTGTATAAACGAAACAAAATTGTAAATGATGCCTAACAGCCGAATACTGAGCATATAAACAATCGGAAACGGTTGTGATAGGCCCTAAAAGCAGAATTATGTACATATACGCGTAGCTGCTTTCTTTCACTGTATGCAATTTACAGCAAAGTTCAGCGAGATATGATTTGGTTTACCTTTCGCTGATCCAAACAACACAGACCATGACAAACATTCCGTATTACGTTCAAACATACCCTTTTATTATCATTTTAGTCCCGTTACCACGACAACTCGATATTACCTCTTAATTGCATGAGTCCTGGGAAAGGTGGCGAATGATTTGAGACATTTTTTAAATTATAGTATGGAATATCATTGACAAAAATGCCAAGCGCGTAGCCAGGATTTAATTTTAGGGGGCGGTAGTGAATTGATGAAATTGCGAATTGATTAAAGGGAAAAGGGAAACGTTAAAGCTTACTTTTTTTTCTTCTCTTTCTCTCTCTCTTTATTTNGCGACTGTCCCAACCGCCCCCTGGCTACACGTCTGAAAAATGCCCCTGAAAGGGATGGCTCTTCAATTGCCCTCATATTCAAAAATATGACAAGTAATAGCTTAAGTTTGTGGGCCACAACTGTCACGCCACATGATTGTGTAGTCTCTCAAACGCATTTCTATGTACAGTAAATGATAAAAACTGGTAAAACTGGGCCAATTTTCTATCATTTAAACGATATAAAAACTTCAAAGTATACATTGGAACTTATCTGCTACGTTATCAGCCTTTTCTGCACTTCCACTCAATATCTTTTACAATAAAACCGCATGGCCAGGGGGGTATTTCACAGAAGTTGTCATCAGTGACAAATGACAGTTTTTGTTATAAGCTACTAAAATCCTTGCTTCTGATTGGTTACCAGCAGATTTGTCTCTGGTATTTGTCATTTGTCATTGAAAAAAATGCTTTGTGAAACGGGTCCCAGAACTCGAATGTATCTTGAAGCGTAAATCTTCCAGGATTGAGTGTACACATTGTGTTTAGTGCACCACACCTACAAGAAAATGTCTATCTTTGACGCAGGTACTTACCTTGCTGTTTTGCACTTTGTTTTAAATTTAGATGAACACAATTATGAGCTTGGTTTCTGTTAGAAGAGGAAGAAAAAAGGGTTCAGCAGGGCTTTTGAGTGACATGGAGAAAGATTTTCCCCTTCACAGTTTTTGTTTATATTTTCCTCTTATTCAACGCCCGCTAAATTCTAACTTCGAAACTCAGGCTTTTCCCTTTATAGTCATCAGTTGTGTTGTAGATGATGAATGCAGGTGGTTGATACGTTTTATCCTTTGTAAAACCCTGTCTCTTTACTTCAACCTTTTAGACTATCAAGTCCATTTTAGTTCCTTCTCTCGATCTCTTTGTTTTAATTCACCTGCAATGTGATGTTATTTGTGACTACATGATGATTACATCCACATGCAAGTCTTAAGTGGTCCTGAAAACCAGGATTTTGGTTTCGGTCAGCACTGGCACTTATCCTTCTGGCAAAAGTGTAAATAGAAATTACGAGGAGGAAGAAATCACAGAGAAAAATGAGAGATATCGACTTACAATATTCGTATCCAGTTTAGATGGTGTATCCGATTATAACCGAGATAATTATTTACTTCTGTTTCGCGCGTGTATCAGGGTTGAGTTATTGACATTTTGATATAGGAATGCATTGGAAGGAAAAATCTATTTAAAGAGAAGGTTGAGTTCTGGGAAGAGGTAAAAAATAATTTGTGAGCGTAATCATTGTTATTATGCAAGTGTGGAAGAACATCGGATTAAACATGTTCCTTGAAAAGCATGGCTCTTCAAATGCCTTCATATTCTAAATATGACATGAAACATCGTAAAAATCGGGGGTAGGTTTTTTTCGCCATGTGCTCGTGTAGCCGTCCCATATACATAACTCTGTGTACAGTGCTTATAACTTTGCCAAGATTTGGCCAAATTTCTTATCATTTTCGATTATTCCAGAACCTTCCAATACACACGAATACTTATATACTAGATGATCAACCTTTTCTGATATGTTCCACACAGTTTCTCTCACAATGCAATCACGTGACCAGAACTCAACTTTATCTTTAAGTATTTTGTTCTTTTGTGTCTTCTCCAATAGTTCATATTCTTTATTGGTTTGGTAGAATGTAAATCGTTAATTTTCTAGTGCTGTTTGTTTACCATTGTTTACCATTTTTTAAAATCACTTTACACAGCTTTACACAACAAATTGACAGTGTATGCACTTGTTGAGCAAAATAATTCTTCTAATTTTATTTACTAATGTAAAGCGCTTTGAGCATGTTAATGTAAAAGAGATATATAACCCTATGCCCTGGAAAATACATACATATACGATAAACTTGCTGGAAACCACATTTACAGAATTCACACATAATAAAACAATTCCATTGTCAGATCTCAAGCTTAAAGGGAAAGTTGAGTTCTGTTGCAGAGGGCGCTACACAAAATATTTTTTTTTTTTTTGTGAGATAATGAAAAACTGATTGTCAAATTTGAAAGAACATATTATTTAAATGACAAAATCATCTTCGTTTGATCAAAATCGGTTCAGAGACGGCTGAAATATCCATAAATAAACGATTTCGTACGACCACAAATATTAGATATTTGGAAAAATTTGAAAAAAACGTTGAAAAAACGAAATAACGGCTTTTATGTCGTGTTGGCATTTTCGTGTTGCTTATATTACGCACAACCAGCCGGCCAACGTATTGTTATTTTAGGTTAAATAATTAATTTACGGTCACCATGTTTTTTTGAAAGTGGAGCTGAATTGGTATGATCGTATTGGCTAAATTCAAACACTTTGGGGTCTAAAATTACCTTCATAGCAATTTTAGATCCTAAAAGGACACTAGAAATGTCATAGATAGAAATAAGAGCAATAACTATGCACTTCACAGGCATTTGCGGTCTGAAAACAGAACTCAACTATCCCTTTAACTTAATTAAAGAATTTATAGGGCATTGTTTAGTAGCTTATCAGCCTGTTGCTTTTACTACACATGTATATCTTGGTAATTCTCTTTCTAATCAAGCTTTGTTATGGTCAGTGATTATAATACGCATTGGTTGTATTCAGGCCTGGTTGTATCGTTGATGAACGTTAATATTATTATTATCGTCATTACCATTATCATTATTATTTTGTTATTGATATTGTTATCCTTATTTTCATTATTGTTATTATCATTATTATCACGATTATTGAAATATATCATAATTTATTTCCTTGATATTTTATGGAATACTGGCCCTTCAATTATGTACGTTCTCTCGATTCAAGCAAATTCATCGCACCAACATAAAAAAAATACTTTATGACCTTGGAAAGGCCTTCATCAGCTTTAAGCAGCATCATTTATTTCAGTCACTGTCAAAGGAAATGGGAATTGTTTTATTTGTTATTCAAAGAAAAATGAGTGGTACAATTATTATGTACGAAATCACGAGACACTAACTGAGCTCAACTATCTGTTTTATGGCCGTTCTAGAGTGACTTCAAATTGTGTTTTGAGTGAATTATTCTTTGTTAATAGTTTCGGTCACAGGCATTAAAGAAAATGGTTTCGTCCATTATCATAACACTTGTTATATTATGCCTGATATAATTTTTATGGGGTATTAAGAGCCTCACGTACTTTTGCGAGTTGAATTGTTTAATATTGGTATTTCGCATCATAATTCAGATTTGTTCGAAAATATTATTTTAAATTTGAACTCTATGGGGTTTTGTCGACTTCTTTACGTTATTGTATCTATAATATATAAAATTATAGATAACTTTGGTATGTATGCCTTTTAAACGTTTTTTCATTAATTAATTAATTCAGTCAGTCATTCATTCATTTTATATATTCGTTCGTAAATGTATACGCATGCATTCGCAACAGTCAGAATTCCCACGGATCAGTTTTATGCTTTTGCCACAGACACAAATTTCTGCTACATGAGGATAGTATTACGTCATGTTGCAGAATTAATCACATTGCCAAAAGATTCCGTTATATTTTTGACCAAATCACGATGATGCCACCAATAATATAAAAATAAAAACCTCGTGGTTTCAACGTTCAAGTGTTTTCGTTTTCAAAAGAGATGACAATGAGGTTTTGTGATAATCCGCAATTGCTTTTAGACTTGTTTAATTTCCTATTATTCTATCAACCTCAAAAACAAGTTTTCATCAGGTGACCACGATTACATCTCTTTCTTTCTTTCTCTCTCTCTCTCTCTCTCTCTCTCT
>BEXV01001240.1:98105-110511 GCA_003118195.1 Hemicentrotus pulcherrimus
TATATATAAGTGAAGAAGGATAAAAATGAAATTCTTTTCATCACATAAAATAGTATACAGTGGTTACAGGGGTTACGTACTCGCTAATTGATAAGATTTGAGTTTCCTTTTAAATCCATTAAAATTTCTAGTTTGACATATTTCCTGAGGAAATTCCTGATATTAACTGATTACAATTTGAGGTTTGCGCTTGGTATGAGGTTTTGTGTTAGGTGTTTGGTTAGGGTTACGTACTGTATAATATAGTGTTTGGTGTAGTGTTCGTCTAGGAATTCGGTTAGTGTAGAATATTTACTAAGGGGAAATTTTGGCTATAGCATGACAATGTGGTATTTTTGTAACGTTGATTCCCGAAGCTACAAATTGTCAGACACTTCTGCTTCTCTAAAACTAAATAGTATTACCTTTTAAAGAGAAAGTCCATCTCGGCGAAACAAAAAACTTTTTATTTTGTCTGTCAAAGGTTTTTTTTTTTACATAACACCTCGAAAATCCCAGTAGCATTTTTTCTTTCCCCCCTTCTTTTTACATATTTTAGACGTTACACGTTGGACATGTAAACAAATTTTAGTATTTTTTAAAACTACAGACCATGATGAGACCACCCTCGCAGGCCATTCCCGAAATTAGTTGTCCTTTTTTTTCTTTTTTTTTTTAGTTGCAAAAAGATGTACCGTATACCTTGTTTGTTTGTTTGTTTTTTATTTCTGCGTTTTCAAAATAGAACATAATCATATACATAAAGTAACAATCATTTCTTCATTTTACATAATTATAAATTTGTAAGTACATTAAATTACATGCATATAAACACAAATATCTTCAATGAAAATGGAAGATAAATTACAGAAAACGCAGGAGACCGCCATCATGAGTGGTAAGCTTGAAATCGATGGCGGCCTCGATCGAACAGTTCACCGATCAGCTCGGGTACATGCGGGACAGCCATCGCCCTGACAATAATGATGGAAATGCGCCGCTGTACAGCGGTTAAACAGCTACAAAAACTACAGCAGCAGTGGTCGGGGTATAAGACAGTGATACTGCCAGTCAATTGCTGAATGAATTTCCAGTGATTCGTTTGGACAATTACTTGCGATCTCTCGTAATTTTCAGAGTAATTTGAAGTTAAAGTTATAACGATTCACGATTGGCAATGATATTATGATGTATTAGTCACTCAGTCAGTCAGTGACAGATAATAAAAACAAGATGGAGATGACGATGGCGATGAGGAGGAATATGGTGATGATGGTGATGATAATTACGATGACGAAGATAATGACTATTATGGTATCGAAGGGATGACAAGATTTTTGACTGATGCAACAACGAATAGAAAGACTGAGATTGGGGCGAGGGAGGTGGAAAAGATGATGAAAATAGAAACGAATATTCATGACGACAGAGAGGGGAAGAAAAAAAGGAGGAGGATGGTTAGAAATGATTTGGAAGAAATTGTGACAAGTTTGATGACGGAGATGGTGACGAAAATGGGGAAGAAGGTGGTGACGAGTTAACAGAGATCATGATGAAAAAATCGACAAAGGTCATGACGAAGATAACGAAGAAGATGGTGATGGAGTTAGTGATAATGATGGTGATGATGATAGTGACAATTAAGTAGAAAAAGATGAGGAAAATGGAGAGGAAGGTAGAGAAAAGAAAAAGTTGGTGATGCAGGAGTTAAACATAAATAGTGTAGAGGATGGTGACGAATGAGGTGACGAAAAAGGTGACGAAGATGATGACGGAGACAGTTATAAAGACCGTGACGACGAAGTTGATAACGAAGATAATGACAAAGATAGAAACTAAGTTGGTGACTGAGATGGTAACGAAGATGGTGACTGAGATGATGACTGCATACCCCAAGGAAGCATCCACCATAGTCAAAGAAGGTCAAGAAGATGCCGATGGCGGGGTCTTTTTTGACGAAGAAAGTGATAAAGATGATCTTTCATGTTCGTAACATACAAGGTGTCGTTTCGATCGCACTATTAGGGAATTTTAGATTCTGCACGACGAGAACGTGGACTGCCCTTTTAAGGCACTGTGACGTCCTTTTAAGGCACTGGCAGTGACGTAAGGGCAGTCCACGTTCTCGTCGTGCAGAATCTAAAAGTCCCTACTATCTACGCTTATCAAACCCATGAAGTGCACGCGCCAATAATTCAACGCAATATCCGCACTGTTCGTTTCATGAAAGTCGTACACGAGGCGTTATTTCGATGGCTTTATAACCTGCATTAATCCAGCCTGCGAAGGTAATTGGTGAATAAACCTGTAAAATCAAATCATTTTACTTTCACCTATCTCTCACATGGCACGTCAAAGCCTGCGATAATCACTGACGCAGCGCCACGCTAGAAATATGACACCTCGTGTACTGTAGCTGGCGGGCATGGAGGTGTCTCCTTCCGTCAGCTTTCTATCGGGGATGAGAGGGGAGGGGCAGTCGGTTGTGTCAGGTGCTGATGCTCCAAAGCCATACACGGGAAGTAGGGATCAAAACGGATTCATAAATGATTAATGAACGTCGTTCCATACAGTGCTTCGTGAATGGCAGGTTAACCGCGTATGGCTGTGTTAGATGGTAAACTAACACGTTTTAGTGTGTAGAGATTTTTGCCCTTAACATTAGGGCAATTAAAGTCGGATTTATCGAGACCACGTGCATCCTCAACAATGTGCCCCTTTTAATTGGATATTACCACGCCCTTTCATCTCTTCATTAATGCATGATGCAGTATTTATTTTGGAGGTTGTCTTTAAAAATAAAATAAAAAACAATGAGGACTGAATTAGACCGCATTGGCTTACTCAAGACTATAATGAGCGTTTGTTTTCCCTTTATTTTTCTTATTTCACATAACATGCTGCAAGAAACTTTTAATTAATCGATAATCTATAAGAATCTATCATTTTCGTTTGGAATTTAACTTATTTGAGTAGTTTTTCAATCCTAATTCCTTTACTATTTTTAAAATAAATTCTAGCCGGAAAATGGTTACATTATATTGTTTCCATTTTTTTCAACTGTAAATTAATCATTGAATCTGAAGACGAGGCATTAGTTTTTGTTGGGTTTGACGTCATTTCGAAGAAGAAGAAAAAAATTGTCGGAACTGTCGCGATCGAAGAACAATTTTAAATATTTTTAAACAGTTTTGATTTTTGCAGACTCAATAGCCTTATACTTCTCGTTTCTTTCAAATTATCGTTGCTTTGCATCAGAATCTGTTAATTGTTTGTAAATTTTCCCTATCACTTCCGACAAACTTGAAAATACATCATGGTTATTCTAAGCAAAGTGATCCAGCCATCAACGGTGATGCATAGTGACGTCGCGTTGATGAGGACAATCTACCTAGGTGTGTGTGACATTGAGTCCTTGGCAGGTGGCTTAGTTAATCCGGGAGCACGGGACGGGAGGGCGTTGCCCTTTAACCCTCGATGATCCCCTTTGTACGCCCCCCTCCTGTCCCCCGAAAATACAATGTCCCGCGAAGTTGAGGCACGCCAATGACTTTGCGCCGTAGGAAACAAAATGGAGAAAGGAAGTTATGCATTGTCACCCGGATCATGAGATAGTGACGTAAATTTGGGTCTGTTCGCGTTGATGAAATTGTGAGACCGTTTTTTTCCTATCGCAAATAGATCCATATCAAAGAAGAAAGATTGAGTCCACAGTAGAAAGAGGCTCGATAGCTCAGTAGGTAGAAGCAAGAACTTCTTGGTAGAAGGGTGGTCTCGTAATCCACCGACCCGGGTTCGAAACCAAGGCGACGCGCTAATACCATTCGGTAAGGTATTATGATCCTCATTACCAGGTCTCACGGAGAGAACCTTAAACCGTCAGTCCTCTGGTTGCTTACTAACAAGCATGTATGCTTTCTTAATAGTCAGGTAAAACAACCACCACTAATACACTAGTAGCATTATTACGCGGTGGTGGCGATTGGAGCTAATAGATATCTTAATAATTTTCACATTATTATCTTAATAATTAAAAGAAATTAATAGGAAATGTATGTTTCCGATCATCGTAATTACCACACCACCCCCTCATTTTTTCTGAATATGGTTTGACTCACGTCATCCACAGAGAATATGTAAGGATTGTTAAAGGTCTTCCTATCATTTCTACCAGTCATACCGCTCTAGAAGTGCGCCTATGGTCACATGGTTTACATTCTAGATTCTGGGAGATCTCAATGATATCGCGTGCAGATGGGGGTTACCCTCCCCCATGAATTTTTTATTTTAAGGTCGAACCTATGGGATGTATGGCTTCGATCAAGGCGTTCCCGATAAGTATGTTTCAATGTACATTTTCCATAAAGAATAAGCGATCATTGCCAGAGGTCTTTCTCCCATTTCTAGCGGTTAAACACACGGGTCAATAAACGCGCGTCCAAAAACAAAATGTTGGCCTGTTCACACGGCTAATTATTTTGTCATCATCCACAGGTTGATCAGAAAGAAAGACTGTTTACAAATCTCGTTTTGTAATCACTGCGGCATTCTTTGTTTCTAAATCAGTGACGTAGCTATTCTGATATGTCTTAATTATCTTTCTAATCAAATTACTGAGCATACCACCTGTATGACTAAAGTGAATGAGTGTTTTAAATATCAGTTTGAAGTATTGAATTCATTTTTTTTTTGTCAGCAGAAATTTCTTCCTATAAGCCAATCATCAAATTAGATTGATCTAGCAATTATTCAATCAATATGTCAATACATCAATCAGTAAATTCATTATCTAGTCAATGATGAATGCACAAATCAATCAAACGATAAATCACTTAAAACATGAAAGAATCAATCAGTCAACCGATCGACCAGATATGACCTCCAACCAAGCAGTTATTCAATCAAAATGTCAATAAATCCGTTTTCTAAATCTTGATCAAAAACTTCCTAACTAAACGAGTAACGTAATTTTTTGCGTATAGATAGCCACAATAAAGCCCCTCTCAATAGTGTTGGTGCCACAAATTCTCCGAATATTTGATGGCAAAATTTCACTTGAATTGTATCATAACGTGAAAGGGTATGTCATTTAAGACACACTTCTTCAAAGATTTCCTCCTAAAAATGTGTTTGAAGACAAATATTGATAGAAGAATACATTATTTGTGTTTTCTGTTGTACGCAGAAAACCCAAATTATGTATTCTTTCATCAATATATTCGACTTCAAACACATTTGTTTTAAAAATCCTTGCAGAAATGTGTCTGAAATGACATCCTCTTTCATATTATGATACAATTTAAGAGACAAATTTTGCCATCGAATTTTGGGGGCCCCAACAATTTAAAGGGGCTTTAAAACACCGATAGAAATAACTCAATCACGAATCAAAATCGATTTCTTCAAAAACCTTTTTTCCGTAAAAGTGGGTCGCGGACACTGAACAGTTCAAAATCACCCTGTCCAATCATTGTTATTATCATTAATTGTTTTGTGGACATCTCACAGATGTCCACTGACCGAAGCTTTTAATTAGCGTGCAGATATAATTGTCGGTTTGGTCATGGTCAGTTTTTACGGTCCGAGAAAAGCAAAGCAGACATCCAAGTGATAATAATGACCGGAAATTATCAGTTATACCTGTCGAATATTGGCACTCAGCGTGTTTTGTTTATATTGTTCTGCTATTCCCCCACCTACTTTCACTGTACCAATGTATACATTCTTAAACTGTCATAATTAATATGATCATCGTATTTGTATGTGACCGTGTGGATTTTATTTGTAAGCCTTGGTTTTTAATTATCGAATTATCCATCGATAACCTATGACCTGCCTCGATGTGTATATACACTTCACGGCTGTGCAATACATCAATTTTTTTCATGATTCAATTCGTGCATGATTATGATTAATTAGATTAATTTTCATTAGAATTTGAATGTAATAAGTGTCCTTGCCGATGCTGATTGTTTCTGTGATATTGAACAGGAAGTTATAGATTGTTATTAAACAGATACAATTTTCATTTTTAATTTCTTTTAATGTAAATGTATTTATCTATCATTATTTCTTCCTCGCTGTAGGCGCTTTCCGCTCAAGACATTATCGTTGTAATTTTCGTCGAAGACGCTTGTCTTTCTCCTCAAATTTCAAATTAGTCTAATCAATCATGGATTTTGATACCATTGGACATTGTCTTTGAAGAGAAATAGCTATGAAAAACCGATCATGATTCAATATCTGTTGTATGTGTTATGAATCTAAGCATTGATGCCTGTTATAAAAACAACCGGCGCAACGTTAGGAATTAGGGAAAACAAATAGTGATGTGGTCTCTGTTTTACATGTTTTATAGTAGAATATAGATTATTTGAAGAGATATTCACCCCTTTTTAAACATAGTTCTGGTTCATTTGTCAAACCTAAAACTCTGATTACACTAACCCATCCTATCACATTTTCTAAATGTTCATCTTAGAGTATAACATCAATGAATTTGAAGATACTAGATGCATAGAAAATACCAATATAAATTCACATTTTTCTAAGCATCCCCTGTTTGAATATAACATCAAACGGAGAGGAAGTAGGCCTATTGGAAGAAGAAGAAAAAATATCGTACAAACAAACAAAACAATTTGTATTAAAATAAACACTTGGAATAAAATATAAACATCAGAGATTTTTAGTGTTTTTACCATAAACAGGAAATGAATGTACACAAAAAGNCCCGATCCTTGAAGTTTTCGTTCGCTGTGGTTGACTACGTGTGTTTGTTTTTTAGAGTTGTTTTCTTTCATATATTTCTCTTTTCGTGCACTTTTATAAATCGAGTGACCCGGATTTGAAACAACATGAATGACCATCACCACAATTTTTTTCATAACAATGATTTTCTTTTGGATTAATCATATACATCAACATCTCAAATGCTTTGATAAATCAGCATTGTCATTATAATAATTTATAAATCATAGTAACATTTCTGATGACTATAGCGTCACTTTTTAGCATTTTATGCAAGACTGCATGTCCTAATCATCATCTTCACCATTTCCCAATCGTCATTATCTTCCGATCAAATAAAACTAACCGAATCAGTTTACAAATCAAATTTGTCTACATCTCCTGTTAATCAAATATGTTTGCTTATTTTCATAGTTTTCATTAAAAAAAAGTAGTTTTGCATGTCAAGTTGAATATACTTTTTAATTAGACAAGTTAAATAAAGTTTGGGTTTTACTCTTGAGAACTTTTGGATTAAAAATTGTTTTGATACAACATTTGAAATAATTTATTATACGAGAGTAACTGATGAATGTTTTGTTTTTGTTATTTCAGATCACTGTTTGGTTTCATTGCATATTTTTATTTATCAGAAAAAGAAAAAGAATTAAATCGCTTAGGCTGATTTTTCCTGTGATTGGCGCTGCATTTGACGCTGTCTTCGACACTTTATGTGAGAGTGACAGGGTTCACAGTTGCGTTGACTTGTTGGCGCATGCACTAAGTGACGTCACAGGCTCGATTGACGCAGGTAAAACCGCCACCGAAATGACGCAGCGTGTGCAACGGGCGGGCGTAATGCATACAGGTGAAACAGTCTTATCAAACCCTCCCAACACAGCGGTATATGAAAAGCCATACACACCGCCCTATATACGGTCAGGGCTATTATTTACGAGGACCCTCGAAATCGCCAAAAGGGGTCCTAGTTTTTCTTTTTTTTGTCGCAATCATAACAAATAGTAATACAAGGCCACCGAGACAGAGAGTTCGAACTTTGTTCTCCCGCCCTATATATTTTTCCAATTTGCGAACGCACATAAGGTATGATTCAAAAGCCGCGGTCAAGTTCACGCAGATAAAGATTATTACATGTTTTTGTATATTTTGGTTCTTTAGTGTTTATGAACCCTATTTCTGTTACAATCAGATCTTACCCAACAAAAACGTTCGTTTCATTTCCCCTTTTGAAATATTTGGTGACAATGCGAAATATTACTGTGATAAAATACTAAATCATATTTGTAAGTTGCAACAATCATTTGAGCATGGTATTTGCAAGCGTGTAGTGTAATGAATGTTTGGCAAAACTGAACGGTAAATCTCACATCTAAGATGCTGGTATTGAATACTACTTTCCACAGCTTGAAATGACCGACGCGTGAGATATCTCATTGCTTATTTTTAATTACTAACCTACCCAAGTAAAGTTAGAACGTGTAAAAGGTTATGACGGAAATGAACATTGTCGAGAAATTGACAGTCGTGGTATATTTTTTTTAATCGTTCTCCACCTACGATTTGAACCATTCGGGGATCATAATGCCGTGATGGTAATGCTTGTCCTTTTGGGATAATTTCGTGATAAATGACGATTCCTTGTAATATCTACACAAAGAAGTGTCATAAGTGTTTTCCAAAACATGGCACTAATCATGTAATTACTGTCTTGTATAGATGTACTTTATTTTGATGGCTATATAGACCACCGCCCCCTCTCTGTTTCTCTCTCTCTCTCTCTCTTTCTCTCTCTCTCATTCTTTTTATCCTTCATGCATTATTTCTCCTATCTTTACTCTTTCCATTCTTACATCCCACATAAAACTCACAATACATGTAAATACTTAACGGACACTATTAGTCATGACCATGAAACTATTGGCACTCGTTTGGCATAAATTCATCAAATTCAGACCTCAGATTTGATTCTGTTGGAGGCCGGATTTAGTGGAATAAACAGTTGTTTTTATCTTCTTTTTTTTTCTTTCAAAATGGCACTGGCGATGATAATTGTTATTAGAAGAGACAGCCCTAACAAATAATACCATTTTATTCTAAATGTTCCGCCTCGGGAGCTGTCATGACTAATTTGTGTACAGTTTTGAGGGAAAACGCGAACCTAACAATTAGTTGCGAGAGCATATGCTGTAAAATGCGACCATTAAGATTATTTGCTGATTCAAAATATCTTGAAAACAAAGATCTAATATTTTTCTCAATTTTTTGAGAGCAACTGAATATCAAGTGTTCACCTCGACTAATCAGCATTTTTTTTTTAACGGCAATACAATAAACTGATGGAAACTTTATTTTTATATGTTCATTAGAGACTTTGGAAGTTAGGATTGATTGTCAATATTGTGAACAATCGTAGGTTGTTTAATGAAAATGAAAAGAAAAAAATAATGTTATGAGTTTTTGATATGATCAATAACAAAAATATTAGGTGTGATTATCTATTCTACGGTTTAATGTAAAGTATTTTTTTCTTCTATCCAAGATATTTCAAATCTTTAAAAGTATCTTATTGTTCTGTCGACTTTGACAAGTCGAAATATACCACTCTATATCTTGCCCTATAATCTTTTCTACAACTAAAAAATATGTCTAAACTGTTTACTGTTATTTTCATTCTCATTTTCATTATTATTATTTCTTTTATCATGAAGAAATTCAGTGCGCCAGAAGAGCTTACGATTCGACTTAATACCCGCTTTAAAACAATAGAATTCAACGACAAAATAAGTAACGTAAATCATGTTTTCTATATGAAACACCAAATGAATGATTTAGAATAAAATGCATTATTAAGTTAACAAGAGAGATTCTCCCTGAAAATGATATGAAGATTTCCAAATGAATAATTTTAAAGTTAAGGAGCTTTGATTAAACACGATTGTCGTAAAGATATAGAGATTTCAGCTCGAATTAATCAAGCTCAAAATCTCTTTTTAATTCTACCCTGAATTAACAAATATCATATTTGGTTTTGAAAAAAGGAGAAATGATGCACTGAATAGGAACATTGATAAAGCAACACATTTTCTCAGAAAAGCTGATCAACATGGTTCCTGTATTTGGTGTAATTAAAATATTAAAGTTGTTCAATATTATGAGGATAAAAGATATATTTATAATTTATCTGGTATGTATACAAATTTTGTTATTAAGTCAATTCAATTGGTATTTGTATTCACAATGAGAGAACCACCTTGTCACCAAGTCAGTCAAACAAAAATTAACTTTATTGACTTGTTTCTTTGTTATTTTGACTTTATCCTATACAGTAGCCTGAGTAGGGCTAAATATTTTTTTTCTTCTAAATTACACGAACACAAAATCAAAATCACTTGAAAGAAACACTTGCAGCTCAGTCACAGTCAGATAGTAGCACATGTTTCGCCGTATCACGCTAATAAAAAACGATGTATTGTGCATATCTTTTTACAACTGCTCTCTACCTAATCCTTAAAAGCGACACCCGAACCTCAACAGATGGCGAAAAGCATCACAATCTTGTCACAAAAATCTCTTTCCCCCAAATTCGTAGAGAATGGATTTGTATTCATACAAAAGAAAAATACGAAAATACAACTTGGCAAGCTCTTTTGTATGACTGTAGCCGATGCCACGGAACAACAATAGCTCAACTTGTATGAGAAATGACCGTGAACGCAACACAGGTTGATAATTATTTTTCCGTTTCATATTAATTTTATTTATATATCACGCACGCCCAGTGTGTGTAATCGTCAGCTGTCAGCATCTGATTTGCCAACTTTTGTGTATGCTCCCGAAAACGAAACCGCGAAATACTTTCATGTTGTATTTTACTTTTACAGATATCCTTCTCTCTCTCTCTCTCTCTCTCTCTCTCTCTCCCTCTTTCCCCTCTCTCCCTCTCTCCCCTTCTCTCCCCTTCTCTCTTTCTCTCTCTCCCCCTCTGTCTATCTATCTGTCTCTCTCTCGCTCACTGTCTCTCCCTATCCCTCTATCTCTTTCTCTCTCTTTAGTACCCTACTATTTTAGAGGACAAAGAAGCAAGTTTGTTATTTTATTTTCCAATCTTAATGTTGGTCTTCTGTGATTCTTGTTATTGCAATCGGAGAATAGAATATAATCTTCCATTATAAGCATATTTAGAATGTGTACTAAAATGTAAATTTTGCCTAATTATACTCAAGATTTTACTATATAGGCTGATATAATTATTATAGGACTAGTGTCTGATTCCCCTTCAATTAAAATGCTTTGGTCATAATTTGCAGAAAAGTTCTCGAAAGTTTTGAATCTTCTGATTTCCCTAAAGTTGCTGAAGTTTCCTTCCTCATACCCAATATTTAGCAAGAGGCCTATATGTGATATTATTGTAAACCATACATTACTACTTTAATAATGTTGTTCTAGTGCTGTTATTTTGAATGACGTCACACTTCCTATTTCTACCCCCCCCCTCTCTCTCTCTCTCTCTCATACGAAGCGCAGAAACTTGGCTCGCAAGTTAGGCCTCCTTTAATCCACAGTCAAGGGTATCGAGGACTTGCTCACTTCCACAAGCACTCATCAATGACCAGTGGCGTAGCTACAGGGGGAACGGGGCACTCCGCCCCTCCCCACCAAACCCTTGAATGGCGACAGAATAATAGAGAGAAAGAGAACAGGAATGGGAGAAGGAGAAGAAACGTGAAAAGAAGACGGTATGACAATTTCCCACAACCTCCCCAGATCGATGCGGTCTTGTTTATAGGCAATTTATCTACTAAGTTAGAGTAATGCCCCCTACCCGACACAAGAGACCCTATAGTGCTGCCCCCACTTTATACGCCTCTCTGAATGGCTTGCGCAACGCTGTAACGTAACCTTGCTGTATAGAAATCGACAAAATTGAAAATGTTTTTCATGATTTACGCAGGAAATTTTGCCGTTGTCATTGTTTGTTTTCAGGAAGTGGGGGATCTTTTCGTCTCTACCTCTAAGCTTTTTGATCTGTGTTATTGGTCAAAAGACTTTGGTGGATGGAACAATCATTCATATGAATATGATGAAGAAATAACGGATGGAGAATGAAGGGATTTGAGATGGAGAGGGAGGGGTCGAAAGAAGTGCAAAGAAGATGGAGAGGGAAAAAGTGTTAGGGAGAGAGATGTGAGGGAAGAAGGAGGGAAAGAGAGAGAGAGAGAGAGAGAGAGACAGAGAGAGAGAGAGAGGGAGGGGAGAAGTAAAAGGAGAGAGTGTTCAATTCATTTTTTAAATGATGTTGACTGCAACGTAAATTTGAAATAAAATTTGATGATTATCAACAGCGAGTGATAGGTATATACGTCTTGATCAATAATCAATATGAGGAACCGGAGAGAGTTATATTTCTCCAAAGGACTCCCAACAAAACGCGAAACGGTAATTTCAAGTCACTTTAAAGTAATCTAAAGAAATACAAAACTTGCAAATCTATTTTCACCTACATAGTTACGCTGTATGGTATCTATGCATAAAACCATAATATATTCACCGATGAACTGCTTTAATTTCTTACTCCAAATATCTTTACAAATTTTCTTCAATTAATTATGAGAGAAACTAATACAAACAAGAAAGAAAGAGTGTGTAAGAGAGAGAGAGAGAGAGAGAGAGAGACAGA
>BEXV01001241.1:55812-74389 GCA_003118195.1 Hemicentrotus pulcherrimus
CCCCCCCCCCCCCCATAGGCCCTCCCTTGCAACAACGGTACCGGCGGTCGGTATGTGCATCGCTGAATGGAGCAAAGAGGAATTGGAATGCTTTATTGGTGGATGGAGTCGATGTTCTATAAGAGATCATTAACCATACACATGGACAATCCAAATAAACAATTACTTTCAGAACTGACAGTTTAACAACATAACATGGTACATTGAGTAGTTCTTTTACTTGTCATGGCTCGATTTATCTGCTTACATAATGAAATACTACAGATGCTGTGTGTAGAAAGGTTATGGAAATATAATCTGAATGCTGGTATGCGTTACCATCAATTTATGACATCAAAATGGGACGATACATCTTATGAAGAGATGATGATTCTCCTCTTGATCTTGAAGGTTTTGATGGCCTACATAGGCGCCGTACTGGAAGAACATCATGTTTAGTAGAGTATAAAAATAAACCACACCACACTGTCCCCGATACGTGGAGAAGAAGAAAGAGAGAGAGAGAGAGAGAGAGAGAGAGAGAAAGAAGGAGAGAGAGAGAGAAAGAGAGAGAAAGAAAGAGGGAGAGAGAAAGAGAGAAGGAGAGAGAGAGAGAGAGAGAGAGAGGGGGGTTGGGATGGAGGGGCTTGAGCGAGACGACAAAGCATGGACCTACTACGACAAAGACAGAGAGAAATGCAAAGACAAACAGGCAAACAGAAAGATGGATGGAAACTGAAATAAAGTGGAAATTCCAGATATTTGTCATGATTGGCGACATTAATTCTGCCCATGTAGTCTTCTTTCTCACACTCTATTGATTAACTTCTCAGAACAACAAACTCAAGAACATAAAATCTACTCTGCGAATCGGTACCAGGTCCTCAACAACCCTCAGTATGCGTTACAAAGACAACGAATAAGGGTTTATCCCTGATAGACTAGGTCTGGACTACTTTACCAGACGGATCTCTGTTGTTTCCTTCTCTTCGAAAACTTGACATGTTGGAGACATTTGCAATGTCATTACTCTCCTCGGGGGCAGGTTTAGAGTCATGCATTATTACCCTAGATTCTTCAATACCTCATCTTTCATCCATAACCCTTACATGGATTTGGATGAGTGGGGACAGTGGAACTTATGCGACACAGTGCTTGCCGTGATCATTCATAATGTATAGGCTATGCTGCCAAAACTCTTCCCATAAAATCTTGGATTAACTAAATTTGGGAAGCGATTTTGTTACTTATAATTTGTATACCTCATCTATTATTATTTTTTGACAAAATGGCACTTTTACTTTGGTAACATTTCCAATTTGGGACCCCCTTGCACAGATCTATCGAAATATTTTTAAAAGGAGAAATGTTATTCTTGCAAGACATCACCCCCTGGCACTGTCTATAGATTATGTCGTTTTAATTGTTTGTATAATGTGAAGTCTCAATGTAAGATAATGAGGTAAATTAATTATTCATAGAACTTAACTGATTATCATGATTATACAATTTATATTTAAGACTATTATTCATTCATACTCTGTTGAACGAATTCAAATATATGATACAGTAGCTTATATCTTAATAAATCAGAAGTTAGTACATGAAAATCATTGGGAAGAGAAAATAAAAAAAGGGAAAAACATGAGTGTACTATTCCATGTCTCTTAATGTATTATGTTTATTTAGTTCAGTTTGATTAGAATTCGCTTTTGGTCGTTACCGTAAATAAGTCTAACCCTAATCAAAGTCAATATGAATACCTTGAAGTTAATATAATAGGAATTAACTTGGTACCATGCTGTGATCACAACAACACATCCCATTATAATGACACCCACGTTAAAATAATCTCTTATTACCATCAGAAAGGAAATGGTCTGGTCTGTGATTTCCTTCCAGAAAGATCATTGCTATTCCTACTAATCAAAGTGACATCACTAGATGAACTTTAACATGTAATGAGAAGTGATTGCAACCGCACACATAATGTCATATACAGGCTACCCAACCGTAGTTCAACTTCAAGATAGATATACTGAAGGACTCAACACGGTTTATACCAAGTACCTGATTCTTATGAAAGGGGGAGTTTTTATTTAAAGGTTTTTACCAATTTTCATGACAAGTTCGTATTCGCTGACCCGTTGTTCTATGCTGTTAACGTATACATGTGTATTACCGGTCGCATTTTAGGGACTTCATATTATTTCAATTTGATTACATATTGTTGTGTGCTATATTTTCCGATGGAAAGCTTCTTAGCACATAAGTTGGCATAAATTCTTAATTTGGTTCAAGCATGGATGTCCTACAATAAGAGACAATTTATATATGTTATACTTAATTTTCGTTATTAATAGCGTCTCTGATCATATGGAGTTTGTAATAATTGGTATTCGTATAGACTATATTCTTTCATAATAATTTGTAATTGATTCACGTCGCTGTAAGCCTATAGGCAGGGGTTAGGCACGAAAATAGAATCGATTTTCACCTCATAATATTAAAAAAGGAATTTCTTAAATTTTATAAAAAGAAGGAAAAAAGATACAGGAAACCGTTCAGTCTACAGGATGAATTAATGTCTCGGTTATTACATAAAACCGTCTGATCACGTTCAATTTTTTTGAACGATTTAAGGTTTATGACCCCTTGTGTCGTAGTTTTTAACGGTACCCTGGACATCATGATTCACCTAACTAGACAATCAAGACGAAAACTCTAAGGTATTAAAACCAATCAATAAAACCATTTGTTGTAATATCCGTACAGGCTCCAACCTCAATCATCACATGATCTAGATAATAACCTCAATGGAAAGCTGTCCACTTTTGTGCCAAATTGGGGGAGCACCTGAAAAAGTAAGAACGTCGGCTGTGTCTGGCTGTTGTTGTTATTATTGTTATTGTTGTTGTTTAATATGTCGTACATGACTCTCGATCAATTTGTGTTTGTGTGTGTGTGTCTTCATAAGTAATCATTATTTGTTGGGATTCGCACTGGTAACTTTTTCGAACCCCCCCCCCTTAAAATCCCTTTGATCAACACCTTACTAAACCTTCAACTGCCTGCCAACTAGAGTATAGTGTATACTGATATCTATGAATAGTAACCTGATTTTCACAAGGACTACAGCTAAATTCAGTGGCAAATATATTAAACTCTGACTTGTAAATATGATATTAATACACAACAGCAACCAGCTGGATGAATCATTGAATGTGGCGTTAGTTGTCACGTGATACCCGATCGTCCAATCAGCTGGATGAATCAATGGAGGTCATGCTTGATGTCACGTGATGAGTGAAGATGTTGGATGATTCAGGGAGCGAGTCTGGACAAATCATCCTCCTTTCATAACCTCGGGAGAGAAGAGCATTCATTACCTCGGGATACAGAGAATGAAATATGAGAAATGAAAAGATGGGTATAGGATCGAGATACATTCAACCATTGGATCAACAGTAACGAGGGAGGTAATGTGTCTGGTACCGTATTTATGTAGTTCATACGCCGTTCATACGTTGGTTAGGAATTATTCAGCGCTAGCAGTAAATTAAAAGAAAATATTAAAAAAAGATTGTTTAAACACAGAAAGCACTTTTCTTAAAGTAAAACTGAATAAAATGAAATTGGAAGGATTGAAGGGAAATACACAAACAGCAAGTAAGATGTTTGTAGCCTACACAATGATGATAATTATTATCCAACTATGAGGGTATGTTTTAACAAAAATTCTTAACCTGCATGTGATCATGATCTAGAGGGCATCTCATTGTTTTCTTTATTTGACTTCTTTTAATAATCAACAAAACCTCGTTATTTTTCAAAGAGGAAAAAATGTTTGATCTTTGTAGTTATCTCGTTTTGATATTACACGTACTGAGTGTTATATCTATAACATCGAGAACCTCCCCTCCCCCTTCCCCTTCCCCTGTCTGTCAAAGCGTCAGGATAAAGGGGATGTAATGTCCTGATTTACTTGATAGACCTGAAACTAAAGAGAGTCCCAAAGCGTCTGACCTTAGAGCTTGATGAATCACCAGACTGGCAGTCTACAGCTTTAAACAAATTCATTTTATAAACAAAAAATAACTTTCAAAACTAACCCCTTTTTCGTCTTTGGTCGACGCCTGAAACTAAAAGGTTATAAAGTGCACAGACATGGAAGAAATAAAGACACAAACTTCATTGTTTTAAACTTCATTCGTGGATGAAGCCTCCGGGGATGAACAAATAATTCTTGTCAAGTTGACTGAAAGGAAGTTTTTGTCTAGAGTTCTGGCCAAGGAATTTCTGAGTGATGGAATTTTATCAAAATATAGACATGTTCCGTCTTATTAATATCTCCCCATTCATAACGATCATCCTGTATGATATGATTCGGCGATAATCATTATACCAATGTCATGCTCATGTAACCTTTTTTCTTCTTTGCAGTACCTTAATTCTGTATCATTGTCCTTATATGCTTGTGTTTTTGTATCTTTTATATTCAAGTTATTAATTTTTTAGTGTGCCAGTGGAAGAGGGGTTTCCTTTGTGGAAAATAAAGATGCCCCATATTTTTGGATAAGGTAATCCATTAAACACCAGCCATGTAATACTTTGGAAGAGTTCATTGTTCAGCTAGTTCATTTGAGAGTAATATAGAATGGTCATCGTCTGATACAAACATCGGAGAGGGAAAACACCGTCAGACACATCAAGACAAAGCATAATATCACATATGAAGGACAATAGAACAAGTTTTGGGTGCTTCTCAATGCCACAGTGGAAATTTAAAACTTGATATTTTCATCTAGAATATTGTCATTGCATTCTATTTTTAGATCTGTTGTGTATCAATGGTATGGGTAGATATCCACCCTCCCCTTTTTTCTCACGATCCAAAACGATTCGATGAAATGCGGATAACTGTATTAAAATGACGTGTGGATGCAAAATTATACAAAATAAATTATTAACATTGTTTCTATTATTTCTATCGCATATAAAAGCCAGTGTAAGTGTGTATATAATCAAGACATCATGTTTGCATGCAGACTACAATTTTCAAACTGTTACAAACTTGAAATATCTCGTTGGAAACACAATCGGTACTTGTTCATTTATTGGTATCAATTAAAAAAAAAACATATGTTGCAGCACTGGGCAAGCTTGTGTTAAGTAATGATATAAGTTTGTAAGTTAAGACGTGGCCATTCAAACATTGACTGTGAAGAACACCTATCACACTTGAAATCAAATTTTGATGAAGAATAGTATTTTTTGTTTGTTTAAATAATTCCCTGGCACTTCAATAAAATCTATTATGATTCACGTGGGACTTGAACGAAGGCCACCAAAGATGAGCACCATTCGCCATTGCTACATGTATACGATTATGTATAGCTTATTATCAAGTATACTCTTTTGTCTTGCATGTATTGTATCATTATCAAAAATTAATGTTTGTCTCACTAAGCAGGTCTAATATCAAAAGTTTCAGTATTTCCCTTGACATTTTATATAATTTTATCGCAAACTTTTACCCTTTCCCGTCGTGTTTTTTTTGTTTAGTATATTACCAGGAAGCTTCCTGGTATAGTAAACCAACTTGTACTATAGCTTATATTTGGGACCTCAAAAAGTTCAAGCAAATAGTTATCCCCAGGTATTCTTGTGTAAACGTTATCATAACAGGGAAGGTGTTTACGAGAACATGTAACAACCTTGAAAAATATTGGCCATAACCTAACACCAACGTTTTGTTGTTGTTGTGTTTTTGTTGTTATAATGTAGGGCACATTGGCACTGTTATGAAAAGTGATGGTTACGATGAATTTATTGATTACATTGAGCAAATTAAGTTACCATGTCATCTTTACATCGTGACCATGTTTGAAATAAACGTATATAGCTTAACATAAATAACAAGTGGAAGCAAAAGTTATTCCCCTTTCCAAAGCACAGGCAAAGAAAACTGAATATTAAAAATCAGATAAGGAGTTTTACTTTCCTTTTTCCACCTTCATTTTTATAATACCTTGTTTGACATGTCTCTTGTCTTCACTGTTCAATGGCTTTGATTCATGGATCTTAATAAAAGCCAAATATTTGTAATATTGGTATCGTCCTTGTTCTGTTGTCCGTGACGTACAGGGTGAGAATATACATAATGTATTATCCATCTCTCGCCTCGGTCAGGAGATCATTCATGTAATGGGAAGAACAGATGGTGGAGGGACATCGACGGATATGGTGGATAGATGCAGGGGAAATCAATGGAGAGAGAGAGAGAGGGAGAGAGAGAGAGAGAGAGAGAGAGAGAAGGGGTGAGAGAAAACTTAAGAGATATGAAAATATGAATGAAAGATTCACGAAAATATGACTTATAAAAAGAAAGGCAGGAAACAGCGGGGATGCATGAACGACCAAAAGAAATATTGGCACGAGAGGAATATACAAAGAATTTATGATATTATTAAAAGGAACTGAAATTTAAAAGGAAAAACAGAGGGGGTAAACGACAAAAGGAGATACAAAGGGAGAGAGAGTGACATAGACAGAGATAGACGGAGAGGGGGGTTGGCGAGTCCTTTCTTCCAATAGGGGGTATATGATTATTTTAAATAGAACTGTTACCCCCGTATATTTACCATAAATTAGGGTTCTTATGCGCATGGGCTTGGATTAATATTTAGCCATCATGTATTATGAAATCAGACCATTCTAAGCCATAGTAATATTAGTAATAAAATTAAAAACGCATTATCCATCTAAGATTTAGCATGAAATTTAAGATTTTCTTGAAACTGAAGGTCAATTATTCTTGGCTTCAAACAATGAGATGATGCTATACAAGAGAAGAGGCGACTACTCCCAAAGGACTGGTAGCCAGACTAGACCAGACAAAGATTATGTCCTATTGAAGTTTCCGTTTTGAAAATGAAACACTTCCGAAAGGAGCAGATTGGGTCATCGCCTGGTGGCCATCGAGTATACTGCACACTAAATGAGTATAATTATAGTGAATTGTATTTGTGACAAAGAAAGTGTTGCGAGGGCAGGTACTGTGACTTAAATATTACAGACAACGTGAAAGATAATGTACCAACTTCACTGTTTGATTAATGCACTTGAGAGGCAAAATTGATTCATGGTATATATTGAGGAAGAGACTGGAAGCAATCTTGAAAGGTTTATTGTTTTATGCATATATCAAATTTTATGTATACTGTGAAGTATTATCTTGTCATATTTCAAACATGATGGCATTTTCAGAGCAATCCTTTTCGGGAGACCTTTCTACTGTCACATGATCTTCCAAACCGCTATAAAAAGTGTGAGTAAGCTCAAAAACCTATTTCATTTTCACCAGAACTCAATCTCCTCGTCCATGATAATGAAAATAACAAATTAATGCCAATAAGTTGCAATTTCAACATACAGTAAACATTTTTTTTCTTCAAAATGTAGCTCATCTAATCCCAGAACATTGTGTAGTGAAAAGGAATGCGGAATTTCTCTATTTCATATGACGAATCGTCCTGCCAACACTATCACTACATGTATATATTCATGTTCAGATGTCTAGTAACTGTTATCGTGATTTGTTGCAATAACACTAATTGTATAGTTCTGAGTGTGCATTTGTATATGTTCTCTGCATGCCAAGGGAGTATCTACTAATGTTCAGGCAATAACATGTTTTCCGCTTCCTTTTCGGCACGGTTTAGAAATCTTTCAGGAAATCGTACTCATTGTTCGTGAATTCATTTTGTTATTGTATAGGAATCTTTGAATATTGTGCGGAAAACAAGGACGAAAGGAACAGGAAAACATTGAGGAATTGAGAAAGTTATAAACGAATACAAATGTATGGGATGTCAAGGAAATGATTGAGACCATGCATGGACTGCTCTGGTAGAATCATGATTGACTTGGCATAAAGACGACTTTTCCACATATTCATGGTACAAATCCTCATTTCATGAACAGTAATCGGGATACTCATCGAGATGATTTGAAAGGATAGAGTGAGACGATAACTGAACTTATACAGCAATGGATAAATCATTCAATACATCATTAATATCGAATAAATAATATTACATACATTCAACTAATCAATCTTTGACTCAATCAATCAATCAAACAAACAAATCAGTGGACAGACAAGCGATACATCATTCAACTGATCAATCTTTGACTTAATCAGTTAATCAAACAATCCAATCAGTGGGCAGACAAGCGATACATCAATCAACTGACCAGTCTTTCAATGAATCAATTAATCAATCTATCAACCAACCAGCGAATTAATCAATCAATTTACCAACCAACCAATCAATCACTTTGTGATTAAAGATGATTTGAAAATGAAGTGTTGATGCGTTTTATCAGACAGGACAACCGTACACGTGATATGTCGCATGGATTACGCCATAAATCTACAAGTCAAGGCCACTTTGATAAATAGGGCAAGAAAACAGATTAGTATCACAAAAGTATTAATATTGCATGATATAGCCACTTTACCTACATAATTTAAATATATTATAATATTAAATATTCAATATCAAGTTATTTCAAGCAACTCGTGTAATATTTTACAATTAGCAACTGCGATTTTTTATCAGCTTTGTTATATTGTGTCCTTAGAAATGTTAAGACTTGCATCATATTCAGGGGTCCAATTTGAAAGCTTCTTTTTTTTTAGTACTTGCATTAGTTAGCCAAAATATTACAATTTTCGATTGTTGTTATTTTATAAATTAAAGGATACAGGGTTTTATTGTCCTCCAAGCGAAGTGAGATTAATTGTTGTCATGGTGATCCCGGAAGGACGATCATACAGGGTTTACTCACCCTTCCTCGCTGTCACGTGGTACATGCATGGTGGGTAAATTAGCGAGGACTTCTATTTGGCTACACGCCATCCAAACCCTTTGGACAAATCATAAAATGCTAGGATAATAGATATTGCATGTTGCAGACTTGAAAAAGGGTGATCTTCTTAACATCCTATCAAAGTTACAATACAATTTGAACCAAGGCGAAATAGTGTATGCAATAGTGCATGGGCCACCAATTTAGATAAATAAGAAACAAAATAGAACGCGGTGAAATAGTTATATTTAGGATTGAAAGGGACATGATTTTTTTTTTCAATTTACAACTAAGTACCTTTAACGCACTAAGAAAATAGGAAAATAGAAAAGAAGTCGATTCTTATTTGATTTTTCTGGTTGAAACTTTCCAATATGCCTTTTTAAAGCTGTTTAAGAAGATAGATTAAACAACTTGACCGCTTACACTTTTACTCCGACATAATTACATTTTGTGTCCAAGAGACCAACCTCAATCATTCTCAACAGCATGTAGGATGTAGCTTCCATTAACAAATACACGGACCATCGTTCATTGCTACAATGTTATACATAATTTTTTATTCAAACAATTCAAATACGATTACAGCAGAGCCATTATGACACAATGAAACACATTATAAACTCAACCAGGTTACGTCATATTGCGAGCGGTAAACTATGGAAGCCTCAAATAAATATGTACAAGCTTTTTCAACTCAACTGGCAAGTTCTACGTTATTGCATAATACGACTTTGTGTAATCCTCGCCCTATTTCATACAGCTATACATAAACGAAAGACAAAGTTACTGACCCATTATAGCTTTTAGAGGTTTCAAAGTAATTTTTTGTCCCAGTCAGGTAAAAGGATAATTCTAGATTTCGTTTAATTTGTTGTATGGTTACCCGAATTAACTAAAACTTCTTAAAACCATAATATCATAATTATTACTCTGAAAATTACATAACTGTAGGTATAATTTATTAAAATATTTTTTTTTGTAAACAAAACCAATCAGGAAGGAAAGGGGGATTCCAAATCCTCAGATTGGTATTTTTAAGTTTTTTTTTTATAGCTTCCTCATGTACATAATAATACATATTTTTGTTAAGAGGAAGGAAACGCAGGTCTAGAACAGACATCTTGGCAAAAGAAGACCCTGGCCGAAAGGGGGAATGAATTGAAATAAACGGGTTCCCATACCTTAAGAAATTTGTGCAAAAGGCCCAGGGGCTCGCTAGATACCTCCACTCTCTGCAAATACTGCATAACTATACCATACAATCACCATTAGACGAGTAGATTAATGTTAAAATACTTAAACCGTACTGAGTTTGCCGTCTTTAGGAATTTGGCATTGAAAGAAGTTAAAGAACATGAAAAATCATATTTCGCGTAAGTTTGACAAATCCGAGAAGCCAAATATTTCCTTTTGCGGGGGATACCTTTTCGGATGTCTTTGAAATTCCTTAAATCATCTGGATAAGTACTCTAGAAAATGACTTAATACCAAGTACAATACACAAGATGTTAGGTCAGCAAGAAATACTTGTAATGGGCAGGTCAATGAACTTGACAAGCAACAATATGAGGTCATACATTTTGTTTGAAGTATAGGAGTTGCTGGATATTAATAAATTATCTGAACTTATGGTCAATGAGGAAATTGCATTTTAAACGTATTTTGGGAATCGTCATTATTATATTTGAGCATAGATCTCGGGTCAAAGTAACATGTAGCTATAATTCAGATGACCAGATGACCTTTCGTACATGTACAAACTTATGATTTGTTTGAGGCCAGTATAAGGAAAGGACATTAGAATTGTAACGATATCAATTCATAATGAAGTATAATATTAAATGACATAACATAGTCCAAACGCAGTACAGAGAGTATCAGCTAGATAGCAAGATAGACAACGAGTAATACCTTTCCTCAAGTCTCATCTCTATGAACAGCTTTCCAGTCATTTGTAATGTTCATGAAGATTAAGTGGGTTTTTTGATAGTTATTTGATGGTTCCAAATATTTTGTTTTTAATTACCTATTTCCTATATAATCAGCATTTTGCAACATATTATAAGAATTTTATATTCGATTGGTTAATTTTCAATATGCAATATCTACCAACAATAAACAATTTTGTACTCAACGTATTACAGTCTAGAATCACTTTGGATGGTTAAAGTATCCATTATGTTTGTACGAGGTATGTTAGATCAAATCTACACAAAATAATTATAACAGGACTTTTGAAGATGTCGAATATCACCATCAACAATAACTGTTTCAAACAATGAGTGATAATAATTCTTATTGCTTCATCTCACACAGAC
Source organism: Hemicentrotus pulcherrimus (assembly GCA_003118195.1). NCBI lineage: Eukaryota > Metazoa > Echinodermata > Echinoidea > Camarodonta > Strongylocentrotidae > Hemicentrotus > Hemicentrotus pulcherrimus. The sequence goes on from BEXV01001241.1 coordinate 66,990, forward strand.
AATGTCTGTTATTGCATGGGATTTCTATCGAAATTACAACTGGGAGGGTTGTTATTTTGTCTGATTCAGCCGCGCATATTTCTGCAAGATTGTTGGTGATCTTGGTACCACATTTTGTTACGTTATCCTAATTTGGAGACATATTAATCGCAGTCACAATGACATTACCTTTCCTCGTTATGAACGTATTATTTAAATCATATTCAATAAAATAATTGTACTTCACTTTACCAATGAGTTCAGCTTTCGTTTTATAGTTTCAAGTTTTAAAAAAATATATAATCGTAGTACAACGTAGACAATATAGTCATGGGTGTAAACAGGTCGTAGCAGAAAATGACCTTGTTTTTTGTTATAGATATGAACCCTCTAAAGAAGTTTTATCAGAATATCACAAATATCTCCTTCTCAAAACTTTTAAATTGCTTTTGTCTTTCGTTATGTCTGTTTGGTTGATATGGAGTGACATATGTTCGTCCAGATGGGCTAAATCCATAACATCATTAATGTTGACAACGTCACGTGCTCTGATAGTAAATAACAATCACATATTCTTTATCCATATGTATACTTCGTAAAAGAACATCAACAGCAATCGCCTTAATATACTTTGTTTTCTAGAAAAGGTGAAGGCGAAAAATGTTTCAAGTATTTTGGTCGCTCGCCGCTGGAGTTTTAGGGTTTGCAGGTAAACACATAAGTCCACCTTTAACCACATTTATTGCATGACGAAGAAAAAATATTTCACGTGCATTGTTTGTCAACTATTTTGCTTTTGCAGAATTTCCAACTTTTATATGAGCATATTGAGTCTTTTCTCCTTCAATAAAAACTGTCGATCTCTTTTCGGCGTTCGGTCCCATGTCTAACTGAGCATAGACCAGCCCTTCCACATTCTTACTCTTTCTCTCTTCAATAAATTCTGCAGTATTTCCTTCAGATTCACATGACCTCGCAACAAGTTCTGCTGCGATCTCGCCTTCGAGGTCTAAATCATCGTCAAAGTCGGATGAAAATACCGAGTCGTCGTCGAGTTCGTCGTCGTCAGGGTCGTGCTCGTCTTGGCCAGGTAGTGCTTTGGAGAGATCTGGAGTGATGTTGGCGTAAACTGGTCCGTCCATCATGTGAGATTGGCGAGGAGTAAGCGCATAACCTCCAACCTGACCACCGCTATTACTTTCAACATCCTTCAGACGAAATTGCCATTCTGGAGGAGGCGGGTTTACAACGACTTCGATTTCTTTCATGCGCATTTGTGCACTTCCCTTGGATGACTTTACAGAGCTTCCGCTTTGACCACCTGCCGAGCCGGACTTCTTGACCATGTCTATCGGTCTCTTGAGAGCAGCTACTACATGAGGAGGGATCCAGGTTGGGACACTCTTTGGATACCGCTTGGTTTTTATCAAGAATATAATGAGGACTATAAGCGCGATGATGAGCAGTGAGCCAATGACCGCTCCAGCGATCCCTGAGCTGTTTCTTTCTTGGTCAGGCACATCTTTGTTGGATACTTGATGCGTGTTACCCCCTCCTTGTCGGTACCCTCCACCCGTCTGGATCTTAGGTGCTCCTGCATGATTCTGATTAACGTTTGCTTCCGTGGCTATCACACCCGAATCAATTTCAGTATTCGCTCCGATCTGAACAACATCTCGTCTCGTTGACGTCTCTGCGACCTTTGTCGTTATCTTCGACGTCGTCGTTGGCATTTTGGTAGTAGTTTGCCCATTGACGATTGTTTTCCCGCCGGATAAGTTCGGTTGCGAATCTGTTTCAGTATTACTAGCTGCATTGCTCGCTCCATGGCTTGTTCCGTGTGTACTGGGATCTTGATCTGTAGAAGGCTTTCTGGTAGGGATATTGGGAGGTTGTTCAGTACGAAACGTTTGGCGGGTTGAGACAGGGGGTGGTGGAGGGGGTATCCTTGGATTAACAGCCGCAAGTTGAGTATCGGCTGGTAACACCTTCAATGTGGATTCTCCTATCACTTTAATCCCAGATGGTAGAATCACAATACATCTCACTGCTGTACCGTTATCGTTTAGACCCGTCCGAATGACAGTGAATTCGGACCGATCAGCAGAGACCAGAAACCTACCCCTTGTTGCGCGTATTTTCGACGCCCGGCTCCCGTAGCCGAACACCCATCGCGCCACGGGTCCCGCTCTGGACTGGCAACCAAACATGGCACTGCTGCCTTCTGTAACATATTTCACTTTAGGATTCATAACAACGGTCTCAAGGGGATTCGCTACGGTCGAAACCTCAACTGCTGGAAGAGGAACAACCGTACAGTTCCTCTCGCCTTCGACAAAGACGGAGGATTGACTGCAGACGAAATGCTGACCTTGGTCAGTATCAGAGAGTAACGTGGTGAAGAAGATGGATCCATCCGAATATCGTCCCTGTGTTCGGATCTTACTTCGCGATGTCTCGTTCCACCAATTCAGCGCTTCATAGTTCACACTGGGATGCATCTGCTGTGAGCAAATAACGGTCACCCGCTGGCCGACACTTGGTTGAGGCGGGGTCATCGAGCATGTAGGAATCGGGATAGGGACTCGAACCGTCAACCTTCCCGCAACGGACTCTATGACTCCCCCTGCCCCGGAGGCTTGGCACCAGTACATGCCCGCATCCTCATAGTCCACATCTCGAATCATCAGGTCATGTTCTCCCAGGTTCGTGTCCCCTGCGATGCTGAACCGCGTGTAGGTGTGTACAACGTGTCCTCGAATGCTGATGTACTGGGTCGTAGGGTTCGTATTATCAGATTTAATCCAAGTCACAAACACACTCGATCCAGCAACCCCGTCCAAATTCAAATCACATCGCATGTATATTGTATCTCCTGCATATACTGTCACTGTATCTGGCTGGTTCCTGAAAGACAAGCCAAGAGCTCCAGAAAACATCAATGTAACCAGTAAAATAATTCTTGATAACCGCGCCATTTTTTGAAGAATAAATCCAATAGATCCGCTAGATCCAAAAAAAGGGTTGTTCAGGTTTATATCAGTCACCTAGTTCACGATCTGAATAATGATTAAAATTCTGAGTACTTGATAAGCTCCATGAAACACGAGACAGCTTTATGTTGTTGCAAGTGAATCATATCACTAATCCTCAAACAATCAGCTATCAAGTTATAAGAGTCTCTGGGCTGTCTCTACTCATGTCAAACTTGTTCCTTTCCTTCTCTGGTCTGAGGGCTGCAATGACGAGATCTACTCGATCTACTCACAGTCATAGGAAGCCTTCTGTCATATCTGAGCACGGCGCGCGGCGCTCAGCGAGCTCTGAGCGTGAGAGAGCAGTTGGTTTGACAGTAATATCAAATCGAAACAGGGCCCTCTTTTGACGATATGCTATATATTTTCGCATTTGCTTCAGCAGAATTCAGATTGAATGGACACCCAACTCCATTTCACCCTTCGCTCTCTCACTCTCTCTCTCTCTCTCTCTTCCCCCCTCTCTCTCTCTCTCTCTCTCTCTTTCTCTCTCTCTCCTTCCCTCCCTCCTTCGAATGGTGCTATGATATCAAACGTTGACTTTTATACATATTTTGTAGTATTTTAGGAGGCTCTCTAAGTTAAAAAGTTGAACGGAAGGATTGCTCTGAGATCGCGAATGTTTGGGGCTTTTTCTTCACTTTTAAAAAAAAAATCTTCTTCACCTTTTGTTCTTATTGATTGATTTAGTGGAGGTTGTTGTGCAGTTGTTCTTTCATTTGACTCACAGTTCAAAGGTTAAGGGTTCGAATATCAGGCCAGCACAAATGTCATATGACAAGACATTAATCCACATCATCTTTACCCAGATATATATTGGTACCTGGCAATCGTTTGGGAAACTTTGCAGGACCCTCAGGAAGAGCAGAAATGAGGCAGACGTGGATGACATTTGTAAACAAAGTTATTATTGTTGTCATTATCATTGTAGTTTTATAATTACTAACGTTGTTATTTTTATTACTGTTATTATCATTATTATTGTTGTTGTTGTTGTGAATATCATTATTTGGTATTATTGTTATTAGTGGTAGTAGTAGTATCATTATATTGATCAGGAGTAGTGAAGGTTCAGTAATAGAGAGAGCAGGTGGGTGGGGGTTGGGCAGTGGATATACTAAATAGGCTAAATGGGAGGGTGTGAGTATAAAATGACATGACTGTGAAGAAATATGTGCAGAAATAAGAAAGGAGGAAACAAATAGTTTTTACCGATGATGGCGCTATATCATTATCAAAGCTAGTGTCCCTTTATAGAAAGGAACACTAATCAAAGCCAGTGCCATTGATTAGGAGAGTTTGGTCAACTTGGTTTCACGGGGTCACAACATCGCGTATATTCTTTTGTTTTGTGCTTGCCGAACAAAGCAGTAGTCGCCATATTGTGACCAACTCGAACTGGGTTGGCTAAACTCTGTGTATAGATGGCTCTGATCAAAGCCGTAGCCATCTATACACAGATCAAAGCACTTCTATACACGAAGTTTGACCGACTTGGTTTCAGTTGGTCACAACATGGCGTATAAAATCGTTTTGGGCTTGCCAAACAACGCAGTACGCGCAACGTTGTGCACATCTCGAACCGGGGGGGGGGGCACATTCTCTTTATTAATGACACTGATCATGGGCATCGCCTCTTCAGCAGGTATCTGTTCGATAACATAATATAACTAGCATATTCCCCGATGAGACCGACACTAACCGAACAATGAATCACGTTACCATGAATACCACCCCAAAACCGCCAAGATGAAATGAATAATACATATATTTTTTTTTTGATTCGGTGGGTTTAGGCGATGTGACTGACGTATTACTAAAAAGAAGTACACTGTACTACACAATGAGTTCTTAATCCCCTTTTCCACTTCCCAGTTCACAGTTATCACAATCGGTTTGGGTGATGCATATCAGCTAGGCCATATCAAATGATTGACGATGGCGAAGCGTGGATCCAGCCACTGAGGGGGCACGAAGGGGGGGGTGTACAACTATACTGGTTTTACTATAGCTGGATGGCCATTGACTAGGGCGAGATCGGAAGGAGTTCCTTTCATCTTGTTACGTTCCTTCTTTTCCTATTTCGATATATCGGGGGGGGGTAGTTTTTCATTACTTTGGGGCACGTCTCTCCCACTCCGCCCCCGCCCCTCTCCGTAACTAATTTGAAGGTTGTGTATTTACATTGAGGTCTAAGGCAACGAGCTGGATCAGCAGTCAAATGGGCGGGCTTTTCACATGGCTATTGAACTAATTAGTCTGGTTTATGCCCATGCAATGGAAATAAAATGAATTCTCCTTTATTTATTTCGGTTCAATACATCTAGTCTACCCACTGTGCATGATAGCCCATCACGTAATGTGTATCGTTATCAATAAACAATAGTGAATTCATTGGATTGGGTTGAGAGCACGAATCACATTTCAAATAAAAGCTATTTTGTCTGGAAGTTTCCTAGTGTATTTGTAACATAATGATAAATGGAATTACAAAAGAACAAAACAAACAAGGTTTCGATCTACCCATCGTCTAAAAAAAAGGAGCAAAATTCAGTTCAGTGTAAATAGTGTTTGAAGCATTGGAACAACTATCAAAACTTAAAGGTACCATGTACCGGGCCAAAAAAAAATGAAAAGAATAAATTCCAACGGCATTTGAAAGATAATACTAATTTAGAACTTCCTTTAAAAAAAAGAAGGGGCTTGAAAATGTCTTTAAGTGGGAAAATAACGACTATTAGTTGTCAAATCCATTTAAGTGCTACCTTCTTCTTCTTCTTGATTTGATTTTGTTTGGCAATCAGTCACAGTTGACTATTGCCACACACTATTTTATGAATTATATGTACATATATATATATATATACATAAAAGTGCGAGAATTCTCAACTCTGACATGTTCCAGAATATGTAGGCGTGAAGAAATATATATATATATATACATATTAACAATTTTATGTCATAAATAACTATTTTTATACCGGGTCAGTCTGATTTGTACCAAATGGTCTTACGTTTTGTGCTGCACAAATATTCAATCTGTTTAATTTGGGTCATTACAAGAAGTGTGTTATTGATGTAGACAAATGATCATGTACCCTTTACAACTCATTTTATGTATGTTATTTCTAAAGAAAAAAAAGGCCAGCCAGTCACTCAATAGTGTCTGACATAGAAGTCTAGCAAGTAAACGGGTTTTCTTGCATAATTTAAATATTATGAGACTGCTAACGTTTAAATTTCACAGATAGGAGATACATTACATATTCATAATTCCTGCAAAGTTCTACAGAATTTGATGTTTGCTGCAAAAGGAACATAGTATCTTTAAGTGACACAAGTACGACCGGTAAAAGTAACTGTCGAAGAAGGTAACTCTGTATGCAATACTGGCAGCTTTTCAAGTTTATGGAAAACACTCGGAAGACCCCCCAACGGAAGCAAGAAAAGGTAAACATACATCTCAAAGATTAATGCCTGAAATTTGTAAATGCGCATATTCCGGTAATTTTTATTAGAATATACCGGATTTCACTTTGGAGCATTCCTCCATCTATCTGTCAACAATTGGCTGTTAATCAGCTCAGAAATCAATTTCAATATCAGAACAAGAAAAATAGGTAACCATGTGTTTTAGATATAATAAGCTGAAGCGAATCCGTAACTAGACATCTTGTATGCTTTAAAAACTGACTTTTTTATGGAACTAATTATAGTTGTAAGTTTGCGAGCGATATTATTTACAATGACTATGATAGGTATATTGTGAGAAATTCTGAAATCATATTTAGAAATATAATGACAATAATCAGCACTGTAATTCCATTGGTATGATAAATTGTGCAAACACCGGAGGCAGTCGGCTATTACATCCTCTTAGTCATGATTGTTAGCTTTCTTAACAATGATACAAAAAGCTTGGTCCTCAATTTGGTTGCCTAGCAACGGAAGGCATCATTCATAGATGATTACGAGCAGGGTCACGCTGAGATCTTTAAAAGTTCATCAAGAAGACTCACTTTGTGTAGCGAAACGGAAAGACATGACAAGAGGAACACAATACTAGTTAATTTAGTTGAAAGGGCAAGAATAGAAAGAAGAAGACGAAGGAAAGGAAGAGGTAGAAGAAGAAGAAGAAGTAAAAAAAAAAGGGGGAGAAAAAATAGACTTCTACATGTAGTTTACACTCCTGGCTCACTTATTGAACAGTCTCACAAGTCGCATATCCGCTAGTAGAATGGGCTCTGGTCTATATTTCCTCTCTCCTCTAAACGCATCACCTATAATTGTTTGTTTTCTTCCGATACGTCAAGATGACAAGTAACCTCTGAGAATTCTAGGTCTATTAGTACATCTGCCCCTTCAGCTTTACCCCCCCCCCCCCCC
>BEXV01001241.1:74513-95521 GCA_003118195.1 Hemicentrotus pulcherrimus
GGGGGGGGGGGGGGGGGGGGAGGTAAGAGGGCAATAATGTTCGCAAAGTGAATAAGAAACGCATGCGCATTACCGTAAACTGAAGTTAATTTTAGAACGGTTCATGAAGTTGGAATTTAAAGTACAGTGTTGTATTTGAAAACTAAACTTCAAGTTTCCTTGCATTGGCCTTGGATTGTGTAATACGAGACGCATGCGCAGTCACCAAACCTAATGCAAAGTATATGTTTAATTAACGGCAGCTCAGGCGGACTTGGAGTGGTTTAATTACAACGATAACACAGACCAGTGGAGCACTCGTTGCATAGATGCGTAGTTTGCAGTATCTGAGCTCTCTTCTCCCCGTCGCCTGTAACTCGTGCCGAGAGTTGAAGACCGGTATAATCAGTATAAGATTAGGAGGTCTGTGAATGGTGATGCAATCTGATGCTTTCCGAGAGCTATAGCAAGGATGCAACTTTTAATCGGCAAACTTCGGTTATATAGGTGAGACACTATATTTCTTTCATTCATCACATTAGTACTATTATTTTCTTCCTTTTTAACTTTTTTTTCCCATTTCAAGATGTAGTGTATCATAGATTACAATTTACGTTATCAATGCATACTTGAACAGGAATTATGGATTTATTAATTGTTGTGTATTTCACGAAATATATATATGAAGTGTGAACACTAAACCATGTAAACAGTCAGTATGGTGCCAGCATAATTGAAAATATGTTTGATAGTAAACTATTTTGTACATTTTCTTTTGTATTTAGATCAGTCACTTTCAGGTACAGGCATATAGTTACTATTTAAACAAAATATCGCAAAAATTGACAGGGAACAAGCAGTTAAGTGGCATGTTCGTGAGAATGTACTCTCAATGACACGGTATACGAAAGTAGATTGTTATATACCAACTCAATGTGTAGTTTGGGAGCTTGTTAATAATTCGATGGAGGTGTACAACTGTCAATATTGACGCTAGTCTTCTTACGACCTCGTGAAATGACGTCATAAAATACACGTTTTTAAAACCCTTGCTAATTAACATTATATAATCTTACCAAGTAGATTATTAGAAAATGACAGCAGCGAAAGAAATACAGAACAGAGGCTGGACAAAACAGATACATAATGGAGAAGCTGATAGATAGGACTTTTCGAATTCTGCTAAAAGATAGTTGAAATTACGCTGACTGGACTGAATATCCCATTCAGAGAAGAAAAAGCATTATCAATATTTCAAATGACAGGTCAAGATCGATCTATCGTAGCTCATTACTCCTCTATAACAAATTTGTTTAACAGATATTATCTTTGCCGGCTTGAATTTTTAATGTAAAATTATCTTTGATAGTTTGATTATGTTGGATAAACAAAGGCTCATTATTAGAATTAAGGCTATAAAATTACTTTTAAGTGGACATAATAAATCGAAAAAAGTTGAATGATACTATATAGTCTAAATTTGATAATGACCACTAAATCTCCCCGATATCATTTTTTTTAAATACAAATTATAACTTGTTCAGATAGGCGATCCTAAACGTGTTTTAATACTGAGCCTTGTGTTATGAATTACAGTAATATTATGACGCGTTTTGATTAGTCATCATCACAAACACCGCCACGGTTTACCACATCAAATCTGAACGAGATTTACCGCGTCAAATCTGAACAAGGTATCAACATTTAACGCTTGATTACATCGCTAGCGTTGACAGTGAACGAATCAAATATCAGTTCACTAATGAGAATCTTTCGGCTTTGACATAAAATCAATAATAGTGGATTGCAATTAATACATCTCAACCTCTATTTCGCTAAAGCAATAACCATTCCACTTCGAAGAGCTTAAATCAGACTATTATCTCGTAATATTTGATACTTGCTTCAGATCATCCATGTTCAGATTAATCTGCAAATGAAATGTGACGATGAAACGTAAATGAAGTTGGATGCCTTTTCGAACTTTTGGTATTTACATAGAAGCATTATTACATAATTATGTACAAATACTCTGGTTATTGACGATGGCAATCCCTATGACAGCGAATGTGACAAATAAGTCAGAACTCTTCATTCTATAGAGTTTATTTGTATATTATGCATTTGTATTCAGAGTTGTCTGTTTAGTACATAAGAACAAAACTGGTCCACCACAGAGCCCTGATGATATCGATAAGACATTAATTTCGATTTAATCTGACATTATTGAAGAGGGACTACCCCCCCCCCCCCCTCCGTCCCGAGAAGGTTGAGTTCTGGGAAGAGGTGAAAAATAATTTGCGAGCGTTATCATTCTTATTATGCAATTGTGGAAGAACATCAGATAAATATGTTCCCTTAAAAGCATGGCTCTACAAATGCCTTCACATTTTAAATATGTCATGCAACATTGTAAAAATCGAGGGTCGTATTTTTACGCCACGTGTTCGTGTAGTCCCATATACATTTTTCTGTGTACAGTGTTTGTAACTTTTCCAGGACTTGGCCACATTTCTTATTATTTTGATGATTCCAGAACCTTGCAATGCACACAAATTCTTATATGATCAACCTTTTCTGGTCGATTCCACACCGTTTCTTTCACAATGCAATCGCATGACCAGAACTCAACTTCATCTTTTTGAATATCGTACCTGTATTTCAATCATTTCCTCCCGTTGACCGTGTGTCTTTGACGTTATAAACATGTCTGCCTCAATGCACAGTTGATATGTTCTTAAACCAGAGAAGTGATGCGTGGCAAATTACTTGCGTGATATAAATCAACATGAAAGTACAGGAGAGAGAGAGGGAGAGGGGAGAGAGGGGGGAGAGAGAGAGAGAGAGAGAGATAAAGAGAGGGAGAGAGAAAAGGAGAGAGAAAGAGGGAGAGAGAGAGAAAGAGAAAAATTTAACCCCAACATCCCAAATCCTAAGTTGAAAAAAGTGCCAGACAACCCTCCCGCCCCAGCACCCCTCCCCCCTTTTACAGACCTGCAATTGCACGCTGAAGGCTCAGTCACGCGTGTATCCCTATTGATCGAACTATTTAATTTTCCCTTTTCTTCCACGCCAGGATCTTATTAAATCAAGAAAAAGATCATTATATTCTCTTAATTAAAGGGATTTTCATAATTTACGAGAGTCAGGAGGAAAATAATGTTCAGTCGCACACAATGAGCCAACGTCAATGCAAACTAATTATATGTTTTCAATATATTACTTTCCAGTCGTGTTATTTCATGGAAAGGGACTTTCAATTATGGCATTTTAAAGGGAAGTATTGTCCAACAAAAAGGATGAGAAGGAGAGAACGGGTTGAGAGAAAACGAGATACATGGAGGGACTGGAAATTGGACAGAGAGAGAAGAGAAAGAGGGGAACGGGAAGGGGGAGTGATAAGTATTTTTAGTTTTAGTTTTCGTTTGCTGATGTTTATATGAATATTATGTGTTTGTATATTATATTTGTAAACTAGGCCTAAAGGCTCTATTCACGTAGTTCCCCGTATTGATTGTATTTTTTTTTTATCAAGAATGAACAGAAATGAAACGAAATGAATTGATTTGAAAGAAGAAATGAGACGAACTTAAGAATAGGGAGAAGAAGAAATGTTCAAAAAGTTTGTTCGTTTCTTTTTTTCTCTCGTGATTTGATGTTCAGTATTAATGCTTAATGTCCTGTGAAATGTACTACAAGATTTTAAGTACTATTAAACAACAAATATATTAAAACATAGATATGGCAAACGAAATGCTCAGGTTTGCCATAATTGGCACTAAAAAGAGTTTCAAAGCAATTCTGGCGCATATGTACTTCAACCGAATCGATAGACCACTCGAAGTGGAGAGCTTGTTGGGCTTTTTGATTTATACCAATAAGCCACAGTAGCATTTCTGGAGTTATTGTCAATTATATGATTTTGGGCTATTGAATATTTTCCGTAGAATATCCAAAATACAACTTATATCTTATGAATATAAACAATATAAGATAGACTTGTTAAGTTACTGATGTTCCACGTAAGCTTAAGTGATTGGTGTATGACTATGAAGTAAGTCCGCGTTTCAAGCCCAAGCTTCTTTTCGAATTATTTTGGTAAGTTGTAACTAACTCATTTTCAATTAGTTGACAGGGCTTAAACTTTAGGGCACCCTGACGTCATAAAAGATTACAGTTTATGAAATAACTGGGATTTAAAGCTCACTTTTAGCTCATCTGCTCCGTGCATTATATACATCACTCACAGTAGCATTTAAGAGTAGCATTTAAGAGAATGATCAAAGTATCGGAATAACGGACAAGATTATGTTACCAGGGAAACGCTTTGCAGGCTGGTGTTTTAAAATGATTCTTGATGCAAGGTTCTCGGTCTGCCAATGAATAAAATGAACGTAAAATAGCTGACTTGAAGATGGAAACACCATTGGATCGAGATCTCATCCATATAACGTGTAATACATAATGGAATTTACTCTAATTTTTAGACAGTGCATTTGCTGGTGAATTAGACTTCTATTATGACGTAGTGAATGGGGGTCGATTCGGTGTGACGTAACCAGGACAATGAAATATTGCACTCAATGAAAGTAATCCTTTCCAGATATTCTATTTAAACAAGATCCAGTGAATAATGGCAGGATCCCTCATTGAGTAATGCATTTACATATTATATATTATTTGTTTCCTTCAGTCAAAACTGTCGGTCCATATTATACAAATTAACTTAACTCAACACTCGGCTTTCAATGTCGGACCCAGATTGTATGCGTTAAAAGAATTGTTACAAAACAGTGACAGCTTATACAACGTGTTTTGATAAATTAATGTGTGTTAATAATGTCAGTTTCGTGCAAGGCCTTCAGCTTTGGCCTGAAAAACAAGGGGCTTTTTAGATTAATTTCTCTTGATTAATTCACCAAAACACAATAAAATACAATATAGAGGTCAAGATCTTAGTGTTATGCAGGCTAATTTCCCAATATGAATTGCTTTGGGTAGATTCATTTCATTAGTTTATAAGGTCATTTAATTAATTTGTAAGGTCATCGACGATTCACGCCATTGGTGTGTGTCGTGTTATTTGTTTCCTACGTGCATTTCTCTTTGATTTTCTGATTTATAGTTTTACATTATTATTTATCTTCATTGATTTTTGTATTGTAAATTGTGTTTATCTGTGATGTTATTGCGTCATTTTGTCTTCAGTGTGAGTGGACCCGAAGAATAACGACATTCGTGCTGATCAGGATGTACCATTCCGCAAGTGGTAAATCAATTTTTGAAAAATACAAAATTAATAAATTAGTCACAAAACATGACATGTGATTTGACTACACGCTCACAGGCAACTCGTTTCGCACACCAAATGTTACTTTAACCTTCACTACCGTCGTAAACTAATATAGGCCTAATCATAAAAAAAAAATGAAGACAGCGCAGATGATAAATGGAATGAGTACTTATTAAACCTTCATATAAAATCAATAGGCCTGTTATTTCTATTTAATAGGAGGAGGACAACTTCTTTCCCCTTCCACCGGGTTTTTTGTTTTCAAAACAAATTCCATCATAAACAGTATATCCATGTATCATACACAAATAATTCAAGAAATAATTTCCATACATAATGGCTTGACACATATAATAATCATCACGGCCGAAAACTTTCGTGGCAGATAAAAACAAACATTTATGACAAAATTAGTACTTTAAATATATAATTAAAACAAATACCAAACATAAAATACATGATCATGTTTATGTTAGCACATTTTCAACACTCTCAAAATATTTTCTAAAGTGAAACCATTTCTTCTTAAATTTATCCTCTCTGAGATTTGTTTGGTATATATATTTTTCCATTTCATAATAACGTTTTACAGCTGATAAAATTATATCAAATGATGGTAGTTGATTTCGTAATTTAGCTGAAAATAATTCCTGTCTTACAACCATCAGAACAGTTGAGTGCACTATTATTGCTACCGCAAAATCCACACAATTTGTTTTTATTTGTCAGTTTGATCCTTTCCCCCGTATTACGAAATATCCAAAACTCTAAACCTCGACCATATTTCATAGTTACAAAAGCAAAAAACATGTATGATAGTTTCATCATTTTTACTACAAAATTATTACAGTAATAAATTACTACAGTAATAAGTGGAGTGTATCATAATGATTCCGTATTTAATATGTGTACTCATGTATGTTTATGTGACTATTTATACTTTATATTCTACTGCGCCATCAGCATCACTATTGTGATGTAAACCGGCGCATTACGAGTGTTCATAATGATTTACATCCGAGTTTCTTGAATGATCAATTGCTGGTGACAATTTCTCGACTATTAACTTTTCAATCATATTTTCTCCTTACACAGAGCTTCCGAGAGTTCATGTGCATTTTAGAAAATCCAAGTTGTTTCAATCTTGGTATATGTTTTTCTTTTTGACGTAGATCGAAATGGATTTAATGGATGAAAAGGATCACATTGCATGTAGGTATGACATGATGATGATGGGGATGATGATATTTCTTGTTTATCCAGGGTATTTATTAATGATGTTCTCCCTGAGGGCCCTGCAATCATATTAATATCCGGCTTGCAATCGATACACATGGTTGTTAGAACTTCACACCAAATTGTTACTATTTTTTTACATGTTCTTGCTTTACATATCTGCATGAGAACTTGCAATAGCAAATTGTGTTTCTATGTAACATAGAGATATGTTGCGCTGTATTGAACGTAGAACTTGTTTTCAATTAACTAGTGCTCATCCATGATTATCACACGACCTTGTTACCCGTATCTAAACATCTCTGACTTCTCGCTGATGATACCGAAGGCGTTCACACAGGCGTTCACACAGGCACATACCATCCCGCGCAAGATTGTCTGCATGCAGTACGTCAATAATATATCGGGTGAATAGCGTAAAAGCTATGTGATGTTTTGAATGTTATATGGTGGAGTTGTTCCTAATGTGAACGGGCCTGGCATGCTGTTCGTGCTCACAACCTAATAACAAGTCTCTGATTAGACGGATATCTTAATGTCAGTGGAACTCTGAATAGAAGACAGAAATAGATCGTGATCTTTCGTGGTTTTCTGGAGTCATTTTTCTAACAACGACAAATGATTTTATTGATGAATAGATAGAAAATGAAGCAAAGGCGCATTGGTAATCACAATACACACNTTTTTTACATGTTCTTGCTTTACATATCTGCATGAGAACTTGCAATAGCAAATTGTGTTTCTATCTAACATAGCGATATGTTGCGCTGTATTGAACGTAGAACTTGTTTTCAATTAACTAGTGCTCATCCATGATTATCACACGACCTTGTTACCCGTATCTAAACATCTCTGACTTCTCGCTGATGATACCGAAGGCGTTCACACAGGCGTTCACACAGGCACATACCATCCCGCGCAAGATTGTCTGCATGCAGTACGTCAATAATATATCGGGTGAATAGCGTAAAAGCTATGTGATGTTTTGAATGTTATATGGTGGAGTTGTTCCTAATGTGAACGGGCCTGGCATGCTGTTCGTGCTCACAACCTAATAACAAGTCCCTGATTAGACGGATATCTCAATGTCAGTGGAACTCTGAATAGAAGACAGAAATAGATCGTGATCTTTCGTGGTTTTCTGGAGTCATTTGTACCGACAACGACGAATGATTTTATTGATGAATAGATAGAAAATGAAGCAAAGGCGCATTGGTAATCACAATACACACTAAACAGCTGTTACCATGGTGACACATTTTCGATTCTGAATGTTTGTTCAAACCTAAAGACAGTACTGGATCTATCGTCATATTTTGCCTTATTTAATTGGTTTAAAGCCTATTTCTTGATCATTCTATGCGGTTGTTTTTATTCTATTTATACTCTGATAAAGACTTTTTATTGTCAATGTTTTAAATAGTCATCTTACAATGACATTTTAATTGTAAACATTCACAATTCGGCCTTGCGGCTGCGAGGAAAGTATTTGAATAAAACATTTTGAATGAATAAATGAACGAACTTAATGGAGTTGTTTTACCCTGATGCACTTCATGAATTGATCATTTTATCCGGATGGATTACGGTATGAATACGCCTTTTCTTGTCTTCTTCTAGCACTGGGGATATTGAGGGAGTAGAGCAATATAAACAGCATTTTCCTCAATGATGCAGAAAACATGTCGCATCTTTCTATGAATGATCATCTATAACATTTCAATTCTACGATATAACAGATTATTGTGGGATTTTTTGAAATAATAATTATTATCATTATTTTTTTTTTGGGGGGGGGGGGTGATGTTACACCCTCGCATTCTACGATTCTAATAGATGACAAATTGTCACTCTCTCACAGGGACAAAAAAGTGAGATAAATCAATAATCTTATCAACTAAGTCTTTTTCTATTCATAGGACGAGTAACATTATAATTGCGATGTATTGTAATATTTTCAGCCTTTATAAAGGAAAGTCATCTTGAACACGTGGCTTTGAATTTTTTGAAACATAATATGGCACCATATATATTATGGTGTGCATTATCAACATCTTGAATGGAAACCCAATCCCGAAGCAGAATCTATGTTTTGTGAATACGTGCTATTTAACCACGGTTATAAGCATAAAAAATCTTAACATCCTCTACCGTGATAGCAAAAGTCCGAGCCGGGAATTCACAAATACTACTGGCGTTCTTAGCCGCTTCTTCCTTTCTCTCTGTCTCTCTCTGTCTCTCTCTCTGTCTCTCTCTCCCTTTCGCCCTCCCTCCCTCCCCCTCTCTCTGTCTCTGCCTAATATCCATCTTACTGTCTCTCAATCGAAGAAGAACACGCAAGAGGCGTTTAGATGGCGTGAGATTAGCATTTTCACGGTACTAGAGTGTCGATACAAATCTTGATTAGATATGAAATTCGCGACTATTAAGTTGTCTCTTCGCGCCTTCAAAATTCGGTACTTGAACGTTGATCCCCTCTCTCTCTCTCTCTCTCTCTCTCTCTCTTTGTCTTTCTCTGCCCTATCTCTTCATCTTTCCTCGGTCTCTAATGTCTCTACCCGAGTTTCAAATTTCTTTAGTTTTTGCACTGGTCGTTAGCATCTCTTTTCATTCTCTCTCTCTCCCTCCCTCTCTCTCTCTTTCTTTCTCTTTCTCTCTCTGTCTTTTTCTTTCTCTCTCTCTCTCTCTTTCTCTCTCTCTCTCTCTCTCTCTCCCTCCCTTTCTCCTAAGTGCACATTTCCATTGCATTTTACAGGCATTTTTTCTCCATTTCTTAAGGCAGTTTCGTGTGTCCTTTCTCTTTCACCCTCATAATCTCTAACCTAGTATCAATATGGGTGTTTTTACTTCATATGCATGCATTGGACACACATCTATCCTATTCCTCACTATCATGAGTCTAAATAGCATATGGGTAGAGATGTTGTTTTCCGTATACGCCAATAATTGTTAGGACCACTATTATAATTTATGATTCAATTTGGCTCTTTCATGGACCATGACCATCCTTAATTCACTCAGATCAATCATTATTGACTTTCCAATCATTGGCATTCATCTTAAAAGCAATCTGACACCCTCGTTTCACGACTCCATTATTTGCAAATCCTGGGAGGATAACTTGATATACAATAATATAAAATTGCATCGTGTATTATGAGTGTCATTCAAGAGGATCCTTGGCCCATTATCGTATGTTATTAGGGCCACAAGGGTATTATCTCGGCGATAAAAGGTATATCATGTCATTTATAACAAATAATTAATAGTGAGTATTTTCTAAAGCGCCCTGCCCATTTCGCAGAATGCGCCAGGCGCTAGAATGCACACTGTAAATTCGTTGTGTAACGACTTTTCACAACAGTTTGGTGGTTCACTCCTTACACAAGGGTTGTGTTAAATTGTTGTTGTTGTTTTTTTTTAGATACCCTTGGCTATTTTTTACAAAACTTAACACAACCCCTGTGTAAGAAGTGAACCCCCAACTGTTGTGTATTAAAAGTCGTCACACAATAATGTTCCGCTTTTATATAGCGCTTATCTATACGATGTGAAAATGGAAAGCATAAACTATAATCAAATGTAAATTGCAGTATGCAGAGTACATGAACAATATTATTGCGAGTAAAACAGAATACATCGAATAAATAAGTTGAAAATAATACACACTATGAATGACATAGATGAAATGTTAAAATATTGAATTACTTGTAATCGATTGAATTATGAACTTCAGCAAGTGATGAGTCGTGGATTTATTTGACGCAATGACAAAATCAATCGCGTGTCAGGTCCAACGAAATAGGCTCTGGGGATAAATATTGGTTCCCGAGATTGACAGGGGTCGAAGTAAATTGGAAAACTGATAATTTACAAATGAAATGCTTACTGAAATAATGTGATTATGTTCAATAAAGACAACTACTCCACATGCGTCATGACAGAGTTACTTGACACTCCCGTGGTAATTTATAACTTGCAGTTAATTTCGTTAGAGAATATCTTATAGACTAGCTCAATTACAGAATCGGCTATTTCGTTATTAACTATCACAACTCATTCATTATCCTGTAACCTTTTCACAGTACCCTCATCTCTCCCTCTCTTTCTCTTGCAATTCTCCGAGACCAATTTTACTATTCACCTAATGAAAATTGTGTATTCTCCTTGTGAACAATCCTTTTACAATGTTTGTGTCAACGCACTTTGAAACGACGCTATCTTGTTTTGTTAAAAAACATCTTCTTTTATTTTTGATAAAAAACAACAAATTCATGATTGTGATATGAGTTTATCTAATAACAATATGAAACAAACACAAACTTTGAAATGAAACGACAGGAATTTATTCACTGTGTACATTTATCAATTCATCTAGGCTATTCATTCATTCATTCATTCATTTATACATCTATACTGTTTAATAGTTTCTTTTCGATTTTATTCTAACGAAATATTATCCATGACAAGAAATGATGGATACGAAAATGATATCCAAGTACATAATCGATTTCCTAAATTGATTTCACTTGAATCTGATGGGTATTTTTTAAAAGTAGATGATTAACTTGCTGCAATGACATTACAAAACGATATGTCAAACATTGTTAGACATGTTGATTCTTTAGGACTATAGAAGGCCTCTCAAAACTGGTATATTTATTCAGGTTTTTAATATTTACTTTTATTGTGCTGTCAAACGCATTGTGACGTTTTCAAATGGTAGACATTATTTAATCAGCTGTACATGTAGATGAGTGTTCTGAAAATAGCCACAAAGTAATGTACTTTATTCTGTGTTCATTGTGCATACAGTGCCATGTTCATCAATTTATTTACATACAGTGTCGTGTGCAACAGGTAGGGTTAAGGTTAGGGTTGTGGTTATATTTGAAACATGCCTCTATACGACCGATTACATAATGCCTACCTGTTATAGTGCACTCCATTAAAACGATTCGTTGGTTAATTATTCAGTGGGAGTTCATTAATTAGATACACTAATCTTATCAATTGATTGGCAATGTCAAGGATAGACCATGTATAATGGAATTATACACGGATAGGAATCAGCGTCTCTTCCACATGCAGATTATGTGTCAGTCTCGTCTCTGCATCTGCAGCAGACAAATTCCGATATTCATTTAGGGCGCACATTCTATGATTCTTGTTCTACTAGCCTCACTGTTCTTGGGCTTCCCTGTTTACAAGGGTTTTAACAATATTGCATAATTAATAACAATGATGTTGATGGAATTATCTAGCAATTAAGTGTAGTTTGTATAATGTTTGTATGCTATCTTAGTCGAGTGTTTCAGCACTTAACTTGAAATGCAAAGGTCGTGGGTTCGATTCCCGACATGGCACTAATGTACTTTGGCAAGGCTTTAAACTACATTTACCACTTCATATACCCTGGAGAGAAAGATTAACTTGGTAGAAGGACAAAATCTTTAGTAGCTGTAATATGCTCTCAAAGTTATGGTAGGAATAATACCCAGGGAGTGGAGAAGATGCACACTGTGTACATGGATGAATCCGATTACCGAGATCCGTAAAGCATAGGATGGTATTCCGTATTTCGATAAACAAAAGAAAAGTATTATTATTATTTCTAAATCCAGATTTGTTAGTATTGTTTGGAAGTTAAAAATGAATAAATGTAAATCGAATCATGGAACTATAAGCCAATTCCAGACTTATGGCGGATCACATACTATTTGTATAGCATAATGTATACAAACATGCCAGTATGTGTTGCAGTTATTAGTATGGACTACATAAAAAAAATTATTAACCATAACACTCTTACAATAAATTAAGTTTATATTTAATCAGCGATAACTAAATTTGAGAAATGTGATAAGAAAGGAATATATGCCAGTTTAGAAACTTTCGGAAGAATTAAATTTACATTAAGAACATAATCATGATATATAATGATATTGTTGCTGAGAGGAAATGGGTACTTTCACAGAGGAAAAATACTTTTGTATTTACGTAACATGAATTGCGAGGATTAAAATGCAAAGGATAATTGCACCGCAGTAACACTTTCTTTTCTAATTTTACCTCACTACACTACGTCATTTGAAGTCGAGGTATTTCACCTCATCCCGCAGCTATTTTTGTCTTGAGTAAAATATTACAAAATATGAGACAAGAGCGCTTTTCAAGGCACTTTCCTGGTAGAACGTGTGGGAAGCAACGTTAGATTGATTGAGGAAGGCGGTAAGGTGAAGTTTGGTGTCTCGTGTGACTTGATCGCGTATTCGATTGCAAGATAGTTCAACCCTCATAGACATTGTCTCCCGAATCATTGATTAAAGGGGCACTTTCCCCGTATTCCAGAGGGCGCTCAAAATACGTACGCAGGGGCGGACGGCGCTAAAGCTGCCTATTGACACCAACACAATACGGCTCTTAGGCAGAGGGCATGTTCCGATAACTACACTGCGGGGAACGTGCCCCTTTACAATCTTTGTTGCGGTTTAATTTCCTCCCGCGTGCATCGTCATCCTGTAATGAGGATAAGCTCTATGTCCGAGGTCTTCATCTTCATGACCACGGTATCCTAAATTACTACTATAGGTCGAGGCGCTGGCATAATTAAAATGTGAGGGTGACGGGACTACCTGTAATAGTACATTCTTAAAGGTCAGTGTATACTTTGACTTGATGGAGGGGGGGTGGGGTGATTCCCTCCATTTTCGATAAAAATAACATAGAAAGCTATTGTGACGCCATTTGTATCTTTCCAGAAACACAGTGCAGTTTTCAAAAATGTGGTGGAAGGCGTGGTCGTTTGAGGGCAAAATGGACAGTTATTTTATTTGATAATCTCTTACCCGATTTTCATAAAATACTGGAAAATGAGTGAAAAAAAATCACCCCAAAGATTCAGTTGGAGAAAAATAAATGAAACCCCCGATTCAACCCTTACCCCAACTTCCTACTCCCCCACTCTCCTTGGATATCTAATGGTGCGTCCTTTATACTAGACAAAACTGTAAAGGCAAAAGTATTATTCTTCGTATGTTACAAATTCAACCTACTCAAGAAGTGTACGGTAAAATTTAGCTCACCATAGATTTTGCATAGTGTGCTTTTTNAGTCGTTGCGATTTTTTTTGGACTCCAAAGTCCCCATCCAGCTGTAGTAAATAGGCCCCGTTGTATAACAACTTACCATTGATGATAACTTCAATGGAAACCTTGATTTGATTGCCTACTTAATTGGTAGTTAAGTCTGATGGCAAAGATATGCAACAGGGTCCTGGTTAGTTATTCATTGAATGCTTTTATCGCCTCTGACAAGTCCGAGTAGCTGGGGTTCAGTCAGGGTAATCCCCTTGTCGATATGAGTGTTTGGGCCATATCATCATTCTGATATGATTGTATACCACTTCACTGCTGATATGGAGGCTTTGCTTTCCCGTTACTCTGTCATTGGATGTTTGAAATCGACAGGGGTGGGTGGGGGAGGGGGTGCAGCCCCTAACCTCTACACTTAAGGATATACAGCCTTGTTTGTTTATGCAGCAGAGAGTGACTAAAAAGAAATGTTATGGGTGAGATGGAAACATCATTCATCCAAACATTCATTATGCTTGATCAAAGAATAATGCGATTTGACTGTTACTCAGTGGTGAAAAATGGGCAGCGTTTCATGAAACCATCATAAGTACAAGTTCATCGACATCCTATCGAAATACGTGTATTAAGTTTAAAACGCGTTTCAATTGGGAGTCGGTGAACTTGTATGTATGAAAGATTCATGACATGATGCCATGATGCCTGTTTTCTCCTGAAAGGATCTGAAATCAGTAAGCAAACAGAAGAAAAACTTATGTGAAGAGTATAAACTTGGTTTGTGAAAGGTTCTGTCGGGAATAGAAGAAAGATCGCCTGACGAATTATAAGAACATTGCAAACGAAAATATTATTTAAGACTTTTTAAGTTTGTTTTTCTTATTCAATTTACAGGCTTCCAACTGGCTCCTCCCTGATTATGTGTTTTTTTTTTAAATTTCATATCGAATTTAATGTTATTTAAAAACGATGACTTATCTCTATGAAAACAACATGTGGTGTTGGATGACAAAATAAAATAAATTACGTCCTCAATTACCCTTTGAGCTAACGTTAACGGCCATTACCATGGCAACACGGTTATTAATCTTCTAAAGTGATCGTAGTTATGATTATTTCCACTCTGCTCTGTAGTGTTAAGTCCTCAAAACGAAAGGATATTCATCAAATATTTTATACAAAGGGAAGTTACATTTTTTAACCATGGACGTCAAATGCCTATAATGCTTACTTAACAGTAATATTAATTATGGCCGTAAAAATAGCCGCCTCTTTGATGGAGTTTACGATAGGATCATTTGCTTTGAATGAGGGAGGCTTTCCTCATCCCGTGATTAATGAGTTCAGGGAAAATTTAAGTGGCTTGTTTTCCCATCTTTGCGAGATTCGATATTGCTCTTCCCTAGCGATGTAAAGGATGACCGATAGTTTATCCCAATATGCAGGCTGATCGCGATGGCACTTAATCATACTGTTAATTCTCAGTTATTGATGTATTAAAGGTACTTTGTCCCATTTGCAGGCCAAACAAAAGAAAAAACAACTCCCAACGGCATTTGAAAGATAATATTAATTTAGAACTCGTCTCAAAACAAAAGGGCTTGACAATATATTTTTGTGGGAAAATGACGACCGTAAGTTGTCGAATCGAATTCAGAGATCGCGGTTGTTTAATCAAATAGTCTGATTTTCAGACCCTTGTACCGAATTGTCGTAAGTGTTTTACTGCGCAAAGATTCAATCAGTTTAAATTTGGCCATTATAGGAAGTGGGTTATTGATGTAGACAAAATGCTTATGTACCCGTTACAGCTTATTTTGTGTATGTTATTACAAACGAAAATAGAAGTCAGTCAGTCACTCTATAGTGTCTGACAGTGAAGTCTATAAAGTAAACGGGTTTCCTTGCATAGTTTGAATACTAGGACACTGCTAACGTTCAGATTTCACAGACAGGACATACTAGTACGGGACATATCAATAATTCCTGCAACATTCTTCAGAATTTGATGTTGGTTGCAAAAGGGATACACTACTTGGAACTCCCAAGTAGGCGATTGAGGATGCGGATATTCCCAGTCAAATTTTGGTCACTGAATGGCGAAATACCTTGGAATTTGGTTTTAAAAATTAAGCAAATTTGATAGAATAATTGCAATGATGAATAGGCAGATCAAGGAAGAGGAGTATTGAGACATTTTCAAGCCCCACCTTTTTAGGGAAGTTCTAAATTAGTAATATCTTTCAAATGCAGTTGGAATTTAACTTTTTCAGATTGTTGGCCTGCAAATGGGACATAGTATATTTATTACAAAAATATTATTGTTTTTTCATTATTTTCATTATTTTCTTTTTTCATTACAGAAATTGAAACATTGGCGATCGTGAAAATACAAGCAGCACTTTTCATGTGAAGGGGAAGCACGGAGTAGGTTCGCAATTAAACACATTGGCGAAGTACTTTCATCATTATAGCGAATTGAACGGTTGAATGACGAATTCACTGAGTGGACTTTAATTTTGTCGACGGAACACAGTGAAGAACTGTACAAGAACTGTATTGCATCAAAGAAATATTTCCCCGGTAATCACTGATTAGGCTGAACAACTACATGTATATATGAAAAACTGATTACAATATGGTGAAAATTTGTTTAAAGTACAAACTGAAGAATGACTTTCAAACAAGCGTTTCCTGAGAGTTGTGAGCAGCATGGAGCTACGATCAGTGGTCTGTGCTTTGATGGTGTGGACATTCTTCAATGTATCAGGTGACCATGTTGAGTATAGTGACGTCACTTACAGGAAAGATGGTGACCTGATCCTTGGCGGGTTATTCCCTATCCACGAAACGGGTCCTTCTGGGTTGAGATGTAGTCAGCTCCGGGAGACAGAGACCTTGCATCGCTTAGAAGCCATGGCATTCGCTATTGAAGAGATCAACAACCTCACAGACATTCTGCCAGGTGTGGAACTAGGATTCGAGATCAGAGACACGTGCTCCGATGTTTCCATGACACAGATAGGAGCTTTGAAGTTCCTTCCGTCGGACTTCACCCGCGGGGCTACCTGTCCGAAGTCGACCAACGCGAGCACCTTATTCGAAGCCAGTCCGATCATAGGGGTGGTAGGTACAGAAATGAGCAAGACGACAATGTCTGCAGCTCAACTCCTTGGTTTGAACCATGTACCTGTCGTGAGCTATTATGCAACAAGTGATGACCTGTCTGATGCGATCCAGTATCCATATTTCTTGAGGGTAGTACCACCTGACAAACTCCAGGTACAGGCGATGTTGGAGCTCATCCGGACCTATGAATGGTCATATATCTATCTTCTGTACTCGGACGACAGCTATGGGACAAACGCGTACCAAGAAATTGTTCACGTTGCGGATGATATTGGCGTTTGCCTTGCGGAAGCTTTTGAGATTGGATTTCAATTAACAGAAGAAGACTTTGATAATATTGTTTTGGACATGCAGATGAGGGATCAAGCAAAGGTTGTGATCCTCTTCATACATGTAGAACAAGCCAACAGCTTTCTTGCTGCATTAAGGAGAAGTGGGGCAGTCGGGGAATATCAGATTTTGGGCAGCGATGGATGGGGAATGAGTATTGGGGAAATTGAGCCATCAAACAGGAGGGCTGCTCTTGGGTCACTCAAGACGCATCTATTCTCGGCTCATGTGCAGAATTTTGAAGACCACTTCCTGAGATTGACACCCCCCAAATCCCTTGACAATCCTTGGTTTCAAGAATACTGGAACTCCAGTAGGAATTGTTCGTTCATCAAGCACGGCGCGTCCTGTCTCTCAAGTGCAGGCTTCAGTGCTGGAAGTGCTGTATCCTTGGTTTTAGATGCAGTCACTACATTGGCTCTAGGCCTTTCTAAAATGCACAAGGACCTGTGTCATGGTCAGTCTGGGATCTGCCCAGCCATGACGCCGTTTGATAGTGCACTTCTCTTTGACTACATGACTAACCTATCATTTGAGGGTCAGTCAGGATTTGTGACCTTTGACAGTGGAGGGGATGCCATCGGTCGCTATGTCATTGACAACATCCAATTTAAAGATGTCAACTATGAGTTGGTGAAGGTCGGTGTCTGGAGCGCCATCCAGGGAAACGTCTTGGTAATGAACAACTCAAACGTGGTTTGGGGACCTGAAGAATCCCGTCTAGGCGGAACTGCTCCTCTGTCGTACTGCAGCGACCCTTGTGGGAATGGTCAAATTTACATCCCTCGAGAAAACGTCTGCTGCTGGTCATGCTTGAACTGTTCTGATGATGAAATCACGATGATGAATCAGACCGTCTGTTCGAAATGTAGCCAACGAGCTGCTCCCGATGACAATCAACTCAACTGCATCCTTATAGAAGCTAAATACATCCTGTGGAACAACCCTTTGGCGATTATGTTGACAGTTTTAGCGATTGGTGGACTTAGCCTGGTTTCAATGGTGCTCTTCTTTTACACCCGCAATCGAAACAACTTGTTGATCAAAGCCTCCAGTCGTGAACTGTGTAGTATCATCCTAGTTGGTATTTATCTCTCATACATTCTTGTCTTCTTCCTTGTTGCCAAACCGACTTTGGGCTCCTGTCTCATCTGTCGCATGATGCTTATGCTCTCCTTTACCATCATCTATGCCCCAATATTGACGAGAGTCAACAGGATATACCGCATCTTTGATCGCGCACAAAGGTCTGTCCGGAGACCTGGATGTATCAGCCCGACGTCACAAGCAACAATCGCTGTCATTCTTATCGGTGTTCAGGTTAGTTATTACTGAAATGGAAAATAAAAACAAAAACAAAATAGTATAATTCTAGAAGGATACTTTATGGAACTAATCAACACATTTTGCAAATGACCTTCTGCGTAGAACGATAAATCCCATTCTCTTGATATGTCGATTCAAAATAAGGCCTCGATGAAACAGGGTAGGCTTGTTTGTATTTTATATAATATCGAACATCAATGTACTAGCCCATGAGACCGACAGCCTATGAGAATAGTACTGCTCTCAAGGATTTTGGGTCTAGCAGGATGTCTCTGTATTAAACATTGATCTTTATCATGTCTACACGCAGCCTAATTTTTGTTAATGATTTAATAATTCAATTAATCAATTATTAAACATGACTCATAGTTCATAAAAACATTTATTTGTCACTTTTCAGGTTCTGGTAAACACTGTATGGATGATCCTCGTGCCTCCTGCAGCGGTAGAGGAGTTGGTTGCCCCACAACGAGTCGAGCTAATGTGCAACTTTCCAAGCGGAGAGATCATCACCTCACTTAGCTACAACGTTATCTTGCTCACCCTGTGCAGCAGCTTCGCCTTCATGACGCGTAAGGTTCCAAATAACTACAACGAATCTCGCTTCATCGCCCTCTGTGTCTATACAGTCCTCGTCATCTGGATCGGGTTCATCTCTAGTTACTTCGCCATCAACGACGCCAAACTCAAGGTCGTCGTCCTCTCCATTGCCATGATCTGCAACGGCACCATCACTCTCTGTTTCATGTTCCTTTCGAAGCTCTACGCCATCTATTTCGAGAAGGAAGTCATCATCAACCCTACAACCTACAACGGATCGGGCAGAGGGACTACGACTGGGGACACCAGTGAAGGCAATCATGATATCGACGTTGGCGTTGAGGAAGGCGGTGGTGGTGAGAAAAAAAGCACTTCGAAGTTTCGGAAAGCTACAGTTCGGCCATCGGGAGAGGACTTCAAAGCTAAGCAATCGTACGGTGTGGCATACACCGAGAAAAATGGACGTCCGTTTCCGTCTCGAGAGAAAAAGTGTTCAACTATATCGGGATCGGAGAGCAGCTGCAGCTGACTAAAGTGGGAGCAACGTGGTGTAGGGGTTCATTCATTGGACAGATTTTGATGGAAAGGTCGAGGGTTCGAATCATTACACAAGGATGGGATGCCATTGGAGCAATTTATATACAGTAACTGTTGTCTCCCTCGCCCCAGGTGTCTGGTTGGGTCATTCCATTAAAAGCACTAAGCACTATAGAATGTCAGAAATAAAAAGTATTCAAGTTCATAATGCAGCGGAAAAGAGACAATGTAGCTTTTATGAGACGCTGTACAAAATAATGGAATAATATTATCATGCTTATTCTCACAGTTATTGTTATTATAGTAATAATGATGATAATAAGTAATGAAGATGACGACCATGATATATGATGATGATGATGATGACGTTTATGATTATTATCATTATTTTTATTATTGTTATCATTATTTGTTTTATTATTTATTATCATTATTATTATTATTATCATTATCAATTTCACTATCATCATCATTATCATCTGAACATTTTTTTTCCCGTTTGTTGACTTTACAGAGCAAATGAAAGATTACATCACGGCAAGAATCTCGAAGGATCATCCCTTATTAATAATCGGTGGTATGACCAAAACAACGTAGATAATAAAATAACGTTTACAAAGCACATCATCGCATTATTATCAAAACAATTATCATGTTTGGCTTTCCATGTCTGTGCTTTAATTAGACCTACAATATGTGTGGCAGGAACGGGGCAACAACACTCTAAATTGTGTTTTGGATTATTGCTAGTGCCTCTATTTTGCCAAGACGGTCTTGTATATTATCTATTTTTATATCACCTGTATATTTTATATTGTATATAATTATGCACTATATGTTATTCATATTACAGTCTGTGCAAACAAACAGAATATGAGGTATTGTAAAACATTTCAAGATACAAATCTGATAGTAAAATGTTTACGCTGATACAAACTTACATACACAGCAAATATGAGATTATACAATTGGCTTACATGAATGGAGTTGATAGACTGAAGGAGAGGGATGGTGGTAATGTGTCCTTTGAAATGTAAGTATCTTTTACAATTGTGTCGGCAAGTTTCACTTGCTTTCGTTCTTCATAATGACAAATTTAAAATCCAATTTAGTGGTCGCATTTATTGCTTGATCTTGTGACAGAATTAGAAAGGTCGTAGGCCTTTTGATGACGCATGTGTCTCAGTAAATGGGCATGTCCAACCTAGGTATATGGCTGCTTTGTGTCACATACTTTTTAAATATCATGAACTTAAAGATGCGATAAACATAGAAATTATTATTTTCAGTCTTATATCCTAGCTAAGGCTGTCAATTAACTGTTGTTATTACCATAGCTGATAATAAAGAGAATGTTAAAATTGATACCAAGATTTGTTATTGAATATCAGTATCTGTAAATGATATAATTCATGTAATCATTTACCCATTTTTCAATCTTGAACATTGTTATTTATTTCAATACGATTGTGTCTACTTTGCACACGAACCATCACACCATATTCATCATCACTAATCTTTTTTTTTGTATGGGGGGGGGGGGGGGG
>BEXV01001242.1:12589-23057 GCA_003118195.1 Hemicentrotus pulcherrimus
GGGGGGGGGGGGGAGCGACAGAGCAATATGAAAGGAGAGATTCGCAAATTAGTTAAAAACAAAAATTGAAAATATAACCCCAAAATCCTCAAGGAAAAATTTAAAACTTCATCGTCTAAGGCATCAAACTTTACAGAAATGATTAAAGAAACATGTTAAAACATTCTCTCAGAGTGCTGGCCACCAGAAGAACCCCCAAAACAACACAAATCATCCACCCAGAACCTGTCCATGGATGTCAAGAAGAGGGCACCACTTCACATTGACACACACACATCCACCAAAGAAACCAAACCACACACCATCAGGAAGGTTAGCCTGATCTCACTGTATAGCAAATAAAACCCTGACATCTCCCCTAAAACCTTAATCATGTTATTGATATGACCCTATTCCGTTTCCTCTCTCTCTCTGACGTTCAGGTGCACACTGATACCAACTTGTCATACTCAGTAACTGAGGTCTGGTGGTCTTCGATCCAGGCATTAGCAGCCTGATACTTTTCCCACTGCTTCTGAAGTGTTATCTACTCAAGCGCACAAGACAGACAACTTTTTTGAGGGTTCACCAGACTAACATTGTCGGTCTTGTTAGCTTTTAGTCTACTAGGATGTCCCAGTGCTATCACAGCAAACTGCCTTAAGCTTGATGCGCATCCAAAGTCCAAATTAAATAGTTAAATGACCCTAAAATTTGTATTAGGAGAGGCAAGGGAGGTCTTATTAAAAGTCCTTCTTGTCAGATACTATTTATTGTATTCATTGAGCAAGTATGAGAACTTCACATTATAAAGTAATTTATGTCCAATAATGCTACAATACTGCACCTGCTAAGAACCAAAATGATATTAATTCATACACTTTGACCCAAAGATACAAATGTAACATAACATGGAAGGTGAACTGCTGCCTGTGCCACTGGTACTCAAGGGGCTCTCTGTAACAATTATCTGTGGAACCATCTCACACACTAAAACTCATTAAGAACTCTCTCAGATAGGACTTATAGCTATAGATCCTTCTGGGTGTAAGGGTATACTTGCTTACTCAGCAGCCAGGTAAAATAACATCAATTAACCCATTGGATCCATTCAATAAAATAGAATATTCAAAATCAACTCTGAAAAAGTTACTTTTCACTAGAAAATCTCCATATATCTTACTCCATAGAATTTATCCAATTTGCGATTATTAATAGTCCAAATGTCACCTCTACATCATAAACACAATGGAATCATGAAATAATCATGTGTTTGGAGAATGGAGATCATATAAATTTCATTAATGAACATCTCTATCATCATCAAAATCTCAATCATAGAAAATCATCCTGTTGATGCTGTCCCATATGACAGGTATATTGACATTTGAAAATGTAAAAATGAAGGCACTCTTTATCATTGATCAGCACATCACTGACCACTCCCAATCAGAACATCTTCACCTGACGAGAGGAAAGGTTAATATTGCTGATTAATGATTAACCAAGCATCACATTTAACAGCATCAGTAGTTATAACTTTTAAACGCATCTGTCAACATCATTTGTGGTCTCGACAAAGTTCATTACTACTATAAAGGTTCTGGTATTACAAGGTCTGATACTCAAACATGTATTACATTGCATCACATGACTACTCTTCTAATTATCAAGATATGCATGGTTTACTGTAAGTGATTACCTAAGTATAGTGGGGCTTTTGATCAGGAGAAGAGAAGGAACGAATCTAACAAATGATGAAACTCTACTCTTTCCCCTCTTTGAAAAAGAAAAATCTAATTTTGAGTGCTATTAACTGATTTTATTGTCCATTTTTGAACAAAATGTAATTCATGACTGATTACCAGTTTGGAACAGTTTTGAGAGTTAAGAAAATAATGGTGAATATGTTTACCAAAACATTGTACAATCATATTTCATGATCATACATAAGCATGTACAAAATACTACAACCTCCAACGATTTTGTTTTTTCGTATCAAGTTGTGGAAATCAATAATACAAGCAGAGTGAATGAGAAGGCTAGTAGATCCACCCCTGATTTTTTTTTATTGAGATGACTTGGCAACCTCATATAAGATGAAGCAAGATATTGATTTTCATGAAGTGAGAAAGTGAGATAGGATGAAAGTATATTGATGGGAGCCAAGATTTCACAGGAGGATCATCCTCAATCTCCGAACATTCGGTAGGGATAAATCAGAAAGATATTATAACCTGGCTTTTGTGCCTCTTTGCAAAAGAGGAGGGATTTTGACTTTTTTTCTTAGAAATTATATAAATATTAGACGTAAAGATGTTTTTTTTAATAGCTGTAAGCTTAAAGCATTGATACAAAACTCTTGCACTAGAAAGACATAAATCCCTTGGCTTGTATGCTGTCACTAAATATGGTGGAGATTTGAGCAAGAATTGTGGTTACACCACATCTTCTTTCTACATGTTCATGAAGGAGGATAAATGGAGCTGTCTTTCTTGTTTTCCTTTACCTGTAACAAAATATTTTAAAAACAATTGGGAGAAAGAAAAAAAAATCTTTCTAGGAATTGGTATATTAATGGTCAAGGAAAGAGATCTTGTTGAGCTAGCATCCGTATTCCCTTATTGATAAATTGATACAAACCTCAGGCAATAGAAAGACAAAATAACTTTGGCATTCATGTCTTTCTTCCTCAAGCAAACATGGATAAAATCATAAAATACAAAATATGTACCTCTCTTTAACTTGATTTTCTTACGGATCACCAGTAATGATCAAATACTTGTATATATGTGTGATCAGTATAGGGAAAAACAGAAGAATGAAAGTACTTTGTTATATAATATTGATAAATAAAAGTAATAAGTTATATTATAATACCTTGATGATTTTATCAATACAAAGGTCAAATTAGAACAATGTAAATATTACTCCACCCTATAAATGAACAGGGACCAACTATGAAGCTTGACTTCCTCCTATCATGCTATATACCGGTAGGTTTGTTGTTTGTTGTTTATGTCAATGTTAATTGTTATATCCCTGGTTTGTATGGGTTTTTTCTTTTTATAATTGTTATTTCTATTTTTGTATTTTGGATGTACTATTATTCTGCTTGGGACTAATTTCATCCTATGTATTAACTTTACTTCTCATCTTGCCTTTCTCTCCTTCAATTTTCCTTCTTCTTCCCCTCTCTCTCTCTCTGTCTCCCTCTCTATCTATCTCCCTCTCTTGTTTCTCTCTGACTCAGCTGTAGCTGTATAATATATCCCTCCTGTTCTTGTACATGCAATAGCATACAATGCAATTTATTTTATTCTAAGGGGTCGAATTCACAAGATCTTTAAGTAGATCTTTAATCTGATCCCCACTCAATTTATGTTATTTGTGTTGTCATCTACTGATTTTGTTATGTCCATCTTTTTATATTTGTTATACATATATGCGTTTATTCGCAATTCTATGTGTCTGTTTTTTATATTGAGTGAATAAATTACTTGAATTTGTTTGAATTTAGGTAATTTTGCAATGTTTTATATTAAAATCAAACTAAAAAAGACCCAATTTCCCTATCAGTTGAAGGCTCATATGGAAAAATGAAGTAAATTTACCAATATCTCATGAATCTACCTAACTGATAACCTGTTCCACTTAATACAATATGTATAAGAAGATGTCTCGGAGAGATCTATAGACACATTAAACTTTTATGAGAAAATCTGATATTTACACTGCCCGCCTTACTTCCGTTCTTATACATTTCTGCCTTTTTCAATATAGACTCTACAGCTCCTCCTGAGTCCTGACACACTTTTAGTGTCAGATAGGAAATTACATGTCATGTCTATATGATAAAGATCCGTCAGATTAGTTACAAAACATTGACAACTTATTTACAAAAATCTCATAAATTGACAACTTCTTAATGGAAATCTCATAACACAAGTCTAAAGGCCGGATGTAAATATTGTACAACTGACATATCTCAAGGAAAACAACGAAAACTTGTCATTTTATAACAGGTAGCCTTCAAATACAGGATTCACTACCGGTAATCAATACTGCTTGGGGGTAAATAGGACAGGTGATTTTGGCTGTTAAAACAGGGTTGACTGGAGATGAATATCAAAAATACAGTAGTAACTGTGATCATTCTTTTCTTATGCACTCCTAGGAAAGCCATTTCCCTTAAACCCACTCTGATCTCCTTAAATCTGCAAGCTTAATCTAATTTTAAGTATGCATCATTCCTGTCAACTTATATCAAATTATTAGATACAACCTCGCTGCCATCGCAAATATAACATTATGTATAACATGTACAGTATTAGGCCTATTGCATATGAATACATTAATGGGGCAGATAGAGTTGTGGCACAACATGAACAAGTCTTTAATAGCGAGCTTCCTTCCCTGTCTTCCGATTCATATAACAGCAACCTTGGTTCTACTCAAGCTGAATAAGAGTCTGGAAGGACATGTCTGAAGTACATTAAACAGTCACACAAGAATTCTTAAAGTGCTTATTGCCTTAGTCTCCAGGCTATTACACAAGCTGAAGATTGGGAGGGGGGCATGAAGCATATGCATCCAAGTAAAACAAAATCTGGCATACTTCAAGGACAAAAGTGCTCCCTATTTGTGCAATCTTCCCTACAAAAATATCGACCACAAAAGACTCTAAAGGGCACTTAAAGATGTGATAACTTTGTTGTTGTTGCTTGCTTGTTATCATTTGACCCTTAATTGTGTCTTCCCTCGAAGAATTGGAACCCAAAAGATAAAAAGAGCAGATATGAAAATTTGAAAACTATTTTGGAGGGTTGTTGTTCGTCAGATTTTTCATACTCATCCCCCCCTCCCTTCCTCCCTCCCAGGGAATCCTGTATCTGCCACTGTATCCTTTAACTACAGTAACATCAATGAGATTAAGAGTGTTGGATATTTTATCTTTCTGGTTTAATACATATTAAATAGCAGGATTTTACAAGTTATTATAATGGTAAAAAATATCATTATCATGTACATGTAGGCCTTGCTGATAAAAAAATAAATAAAAAAAATCAGCATATGCATTGAAAGGCTACCATCACACTGCTATTTAATATCAAAGATAATATCTGAAAATAATATTTTTCTTTTCTTTATTTTTCTGACAAAAAAGCTTATTTATTTTAGCAATCTAGTCATCTTTTATAACATCCAACTCATCTTTTAATAGTCAATGATGCCATTTATACTGTACATACGTTGTATACTATTTGAACAAATGTATAAGATAGTTTCAATTAAAATGATTAATAATTATTTGCAGTTTGAAATACAGGGGGGGGGGTGAAATATTTTTGTTGTTGCTGTACTTGAATCTAAATGAGTCCATTTGATAACAAAGAAAAAATATGAAATTAAACTGGATTTAAAGACAGAAAAAGTACAATTGAACAGAAAAAAGGTGAGTTCAATCGTAGCTTCTAACCACAGAGACAGTACAGGTCTAATTAATTTTTTGATTCTGTGGTTTATCAGAACATATTGTCTAGTGAGTGCCACAAGGGCATTAACTTATATCCTATAACACAGCATTAAAGCCCTTATGGCTCTCAACATGCATTATGACTTGTGTAGCTTGTATCTGTATGGATTAAGATAATGATACAGGGGGTTGAATTTCTCACCACATCTCCACAGGCCTACAGGCTGGATTAATATGGCCTATTCACACCAGAAGAAATTTATGGGAAACTTGTATAAAGAAACAGACAAAGCATTGTATAGCCAAAGAGGCATATACATAAAAAAGAAAGTATAGTATAAAGAAAAATCATAAAAAGAACTAGTTTTGAAGAGGTCATTAGACATGTTAAGTCAAACTTAAGTGTCGGCTTTGATGACAGTTGATGACAGGTTTTGTATTAATATGTTAACATTACAAGTGGACCATGATTTTTTAATTGAGTTATTATTTATCATTATGTTTTAATATACAGTATTCAGAAGAAGAAAAGCAAAATCAGTGGATAATAAGGGATTAATCTCCAGATATACACATTTAATTCCTCACCTACATTATTCACATATCCAAAATGTTATACCAAAGAAATCAAGCACACAAATCCTTGTTTATATTTACCAGCTAACATTTTAAAGGATGTACTCTACAAAATGAATTCATTTCCTGGTCACATATTGCATTTGCAAAGGGAATTCAAAACAACAATATTTTTGTCAAGTACTTTAAGTACCTTTGAATCTATTTATTAATTAAAGGCATCCTGATATTAATATTTCTGATGATAAAAAAAAACAGTAACCTTCTTGCTATCTTAAAAAGCAGGATTTAAGAGCAATTTCCTGAGTACAAGCTTTGAGGGCATGCACACTGCATTCACTTAAAATGTGGATATGAAGCACGAATCAATCTTTCAAGATTTAAAATATAATGTGAATTTGATATCTACTGAGCCCTAGCCTAAATTCATAGATCAAACTAGCTTCATCTAAAAATACCCTGCAGAAACATGGCAGCAAGTCTTAACAAACAACCCCACTCTACCAAGTAACAGCCCCCCTGAACATCTTCAATTATTCAGAACTCATTCTGTGTCCTAATTACAGGCAGCCATCTCGAAGCTTGTAGGGAAGCATGTCCTCCTGTTCATCTACTTGATAATATTCACCATCTTTCCATCTCAGCGTCTGTCTCCATTCCTCCTCTACCTGATGTGACCCTAGAGTCACATTTAGATTGATGCTCCAGAATCTAACCCAATGCTCGTGATGCTCTAGCCAGCATCCCACTCAATGCTTGTGCGCATCTAGGTTTAAAGGAACTAATCACCCACAAATACATTGCTCTGGATGTTATTTCATGAATTTACGGTATTCAGTTTATCATCTTCAAATATGGCTTAAGTCACAAGATATTGCAAGTTTTATTACCAAAATCCATCAACTTTTCTTCGAATCAAATAAAGGAGAAAAGCAACTTGTAAGTAAACTATGGTAGTAAACACACTCATACAGGAATGCATGCACCTAAGTCACCCAACCAACTCAAAGTAACTTTCCAAGCCACATATAATAAGTATCCCCCCCCCCACCCTATGCTCTTTAATCCTTAATCATTTGAATGTCTCAGACTTTGTGGGTGAGTTTATGTTTAAAATTATAGATATCCTAATAAACAGAACAATTACAATATTTAATGTCTCCAGCTCTTTAACTAGATTTCAAGAACAAAGCATGTATTTTTATACATAAATGTGATCTCACATGTGTTCATTCACATGATCAAAGCAACATTCTATAATAACATTTTCTTCTCTTTCTGCACATAATGGCAATAAGCGGAAGGCAGTGTGGTAGCTGTTTCCTTTAACACACCATGACCTATAGGTTACTGTGACATCATGCAAGAGAAATGCCAAGGGCTCTCCACACACTAGCTAACCTCACAATATCTTGAAGATCTTATAAATGTTTTTTGCTGAATTCTATGGAGTTGATCTTAGCCATAACTTGAGATGTTGCACATTTAGCACTTTCATACATCAATTAATTAATGTCATATCCATGAAGAAGAAAAAAATCAAGGAGATACCATTTCGAAATGTATTAAATCAGAAAGTGAAATAGGCCCGAAGCACTCAGGAAGAAAGAGAAGTGAAATAGAGAAAGATCAACCTTCAAGGAAATCTATTTTGTACAGTCACACCCCAAGCCCGAACCCACCCCAAAAAAACAGAAGCTCCCTAAAGACAAGAAAGTAATATTTACAACAAGAAGATTAACATAGATTTGTATTTTTTAATGAAAATACTTTGAAGAAAACATTTTATTCTTCTCCCTGTACTTTTACTGCAACATGCTATAACATATGTTTTATACCATCCAAATCAGAATGTCACTTTCTAATTAAATAAGGAACTGAAGATGGATATGAAACAAGTCACATGAGTGTATCTACCCACACGATGTAAGGCAGCGTTTAGAATAACATTTCATTCCCTATAAATTACAGCTACATTATAGAGCCGATCAGAGATACATTGTACGGATTGAGTTTCATGGAAGAGGCATAAAGGTTCCAGGTGTGCATCAGTGGCTAGTTTCTAATTCACATCACTCTGGGTTTCACAGCTAGATCATAAAGATAAGTACTGAGAATAATCAAACAATTTCTCAGACATCCACATTGTGCCATTTGAAAATTCTGCAGTTTCATTTGTAAATCAGAAAGTCTAGGACAAAAGAGAGTCACAGTCAAATACATCAGACAGTTTGGTTATCAAAAAAAAAAACTTAAACTGAATGTTCAAGATTACAAATAAATGACATGTGCCAAACAATTTTGGAAGAAAATGTATACTGGCTGAGTACCGGTAATGAGCATATAAAGACAAGGAAATCAAGGTAGTACCAGCCCCCGACACCATGTGTGTTGTCCCATATATAGCTTTCTGTGTAAAGTGCTTGTTACTTTACCAAGACTCGGTCAAATTTATTATGATTTAGATGACTCTAGAACCTTGCAGTGCACACCAATACTTACATGCTACATGATCAACTGTTTCTGATCCTTTCCACACCTTTTCTTTCACAATGCAATAGCATTACCAGTACTAAAGTTTATCTTTAACATTCTTCTGGCTCCAAACAAATTATGTTCATTTATGTAGGTGAAAATATTGAAAGCATGGACACAACAGGATAGAAAGACTTGATTTCATGTGATATTGGAATAGAATGAAGAGTGATGAAAGGAAACGAGAGGTTAACTTCATCCTGCAATCATTATTCATACCTCTTTGCAACATTTGTTGATGTGTGTAACAGAATACCCAGTTGAATATGCTCAATGACATGGTCTCTGTCCTGGGTAAATTCCCAGCAGCAAAATAACACCATGGGACTAAAGGAGCTGAAACAATTTTGTTGTTGTTTTACTTACTTTGTTCCTGAAGAGCAGGGCCTCAATAAATACTGACACATAGGCAGCAGAAGAAAAGCAAATGCTACTGTAGCTAGTACTGTAAAAGAGAACAAATATGGAAGACAAACAAAAAATATAATTAATCACAAAGCATTGAAAACGAAAAATCATTAGCATTGATTGATAAATGTAAAATAGTCTGTTTAGAGTCAGAAGGAGGCTAAATATGTATTTAAGTATTATGAAGTAATGCCCTTCTGGCTCCAAACAGACAAAAAATCTAATTTCAGATAGCCCAAGGCTAACGGTCAAATTAAAATTTAATTTCACTCTCAACACGGTTGTTATTTGTAAGACTGAAGAGCAATTTGCTTTATTTATAAGAAAGCTATAATTTGAAGCCTCATTAATCATAATAATTTGAAGCTTCATAATAAACCTTTAGAATAATGGCCCTTTGGATAGTTAGAAATGATGGGCTTCAAGAAAAACAAGCTGTTTATCCTGATTTGGTTCAAAACAAGAGTCTCAGTGTCTTGAGCAGTGAAATGATATCTTCTGTGTCTCTTTGAATATTGATGGGATGACTTCATCTATAATGCAAGCCTAGGTGATATGGTATGGCAGCTAGGCACTATGGTGAAGTGTGTCCCTATTGGTCATTTCAACACTGATCTAGATGCCCGGGATGATCGGGAGCCAAAATAGGGCACAGGTGCAAAACAAAGTGCCATTTACACAGAGATGAAATGGCTGAATCTAAGGTATTAAAAGACAGATTCTGATCGAGCCATCCAGTCACAACACTTACAAAAATCATCCTATTTTGATGCGCAAAAGTGTAAGATGTTTGAGATTGATTTTTTATGTCAAAAAGTCAAGTAGCAAAACAGAGGTTTGAGTATTGTTTTTAACGAAAAAAAGATAGAGAATCAGGGAACAACTCCAATGTGAACATCACATTGCACAAATTATATATAAATGGGCAGGGATTATTTTAAGGGCACACTCAGATTTTTAGGGGCACCTCTTTAATATTTCAATTTCATTCTAATGATGCAAGTAGTTGAAATATACAAATCAAAATCCAATGGCTAGCATTAGGAAATTGTATGGTTTCCCTTTTTTTCTGTTTATAGATTCCTGTAATTAATAACACATGCCTATAGCAGGAAAGACACACTTGTCATGCTCACAAATTAGTACTTAACTGTTTCTATTTTGGTTTGTGCATACAGCATGTTATTGTGTAAAAGCTGCAATGGCAGTTAATTGCCTTTGGTTGAAAATATATATTGTGATATGATATATGCCAGTATTATGCAGCGTTGAGACAATCAATGTACCATTATCAAGCAGCTCTCAAAGCAAGATAATGTGTCTATTAAAATGCTTTTGAAAAGCTAGACCAACTCATAACTGCCCCAAAGTAGCCCTTACAAATATAATTTAAATTCCCAATCTGCATACATCTAGGGTGCATTCAAGCAATCTTTTGAAGCTAGAATCACAAACATGAATCACAACTTTTACAACTGACAACAAAATCTCCCC
>BEXV01001242.1:23562-37948 GCA_003118195.1 Hemicentrotus pulcherrimus
CAGGACATTTATCTCACGATCGCTCGCATCAAAACAAGGGTACCCACATCATTGTGAATGACCTCTGTAAGTGTAAAACAAGCGCATAGATGACAAGCAAGCGATGATCTACATCTAAGGCAGCGGAAGGTGGCATGGCAGTCATTCATTGCAGGATGTCAAGAGGGAAAGGAAGTGCCTGAGTTCCTGCTGGGTGTCTCCCAAATGTTCTGCTTCTGATAATGACCCAAACTGCCTTAGCGGCTAGACTAGTCAATTTAGATACATAACTTGCCTCGATCCCAACCCAGTTGAAATAAAAAGATTTTCTGAAATGTGTCAACAGGCTTGCAGCACTAATAATGTTAACCTTGGTCTCTAGTTGAAATGTCTAAACTCCCCATGAAAATGTACTATGGATAGATCCTGACGTACACAAACTTACATTGTCTGCTCGATCCACCCCTTCTCTCACTATCCCTCTCTTTATTTTTCTGTCTCTGAATGATACTGTGTATCTCTATCTTCCTTCTTTTCTGTTTCTGCCCCCCCCCTCTCTCCCCTCCCATTTCATCTCACTCCTCCCCTTCACTCCCTTCCTCATTTCACCTGTACACCAGGGCAATTAAACATATCAATTAACTTGGTTAAAGGAGTGGTACACCTCTCTCTTTTTCTCCCCTCCCCTCTCCTCCCCTTCCTTCCTCATTAACCAAAGCAATTAATTTGCTTGAAGGGGTGGTAGAGGGGTAAGTCCAGAGCTCCAATGATGCAGATCACTGTCATCCTGTCTTTGTTCCATCAATGAAGTGACTTGAATAGAGGAGGCATGGTGGCTAACAAGCCAATTAGTTGGAATTCTTGGGATTGATTTGGAAGTACAGGGGCATCTAAAATGGTTTAAAGTTAGTCGTCAAGTAGTCTCAAGTTCTGCTTACAATATCAACTCCAAGACATCAGCCAAATATCAAGGAAATTATCTGTATGCTGTAGTGAGCAGGACCCCCTTGAATAAAACTATCATGGCAACATCATTTAACAGCCAATCAAATCAAGGTTGCCATATAGGTTACCATTGATGACAAAGTTACTATCAATGGTAAGTGTTATCCAATAGGGGCCCTGGACTCTGTAAACTCATATACCTCAGTCTCACCAATGAGACAGACACCACACCGACCCTACACACCGAACCAACAATTACAGGCCAGTTTGCAGTCAGTGTGACTGGGATGTTACATGGCACGAGATAAATATTCTTCTGGTTCTTAGTAGACGACCTATTCTTATGAATATGCATACACATGTATGTGTTGTATTTGGTATGTGTTTGTTACTGTATCTGTAGGCCTACATGATTTTCAGCAAGGTCCAAGCAACCCATTTAAGAAGAGTTTAAGCTCTTATTCATTTAGATCACACAATGAGGTGTACAAGGTCCTAATCATATAGCTTCTCTGCTTTGTCAATTGATTATAGGCCTTTAGAATTACATAATGGAGTATTCTTCTGGTTGTGTAATATATAAATTAAATACAAGAGAAGAAAAGGTGAGCCAACTGACCCAACATGAATGCAAGCACTATGAATACATCAAAGAACTTTTGATGACCTTTTAGGATTTTACCAAGAGAAAAACAAAATTACTCCATGAATGTTTTATAAAGACTCTGACTGCTACCACTCTTTGCATTTACATTTTTATTTTTTATTTGAGTTCTTGACCCTACCATCCATCTTGTAATTGGTTCAGCCTCTGGGCATTTCTATGGGAAGTACCCACTTAGTTTCCAGGTCATCTGTTAGCGCAGAAAATATCCGCCCTGTAAACTCCGGTATTCTATCATTCATACTACACACCCCCTGGAGCTCCATGCATCGCTGGCAAACAATGCAAATATGAAATGCTCATGCAATATTGATTGGCTATCACCGTAGGGGATGCTAATGGCATATTAAGCACTTTAATGGGCTGGACTGATCTACAGTGTGAATCACTTAAAAACTGTTCATCTACAATTGATAAGCATAAGAAGTGACCTCCGATTTTATATGAATTACACAAACACAGTATTTCCAACAATTTTGTTTATAATAAAGGGTTAATTTGAATCATTTCATAATAAATGCAAGGTGCCAGAAATTTAAATTAAATGTATAAAAACCCGGCAGTACAGAAATATATACTTTCTTAAAGTACAATTCTGAAATATATTCATGCATCATCCATTAAAAGAAGTAACATGTTATACAGCCAAAATTATTCAGGAGCTGAAACCAATAAGATGACGAAATCCTCTGGACAAGTATGACCAGTAAAGAAAGGTAGAGATTGTTCCAAAAGAACTTTTTCTACAAGGAGTATTAATAAAACACTGATTTTACACATAAAAGTTTTTTTTTTTTTCTAAATTGAAATGGACTTATTTGCTTTGTAATACTTTAAAAACCAAACCAACGGTACATCAAGGTTACTTGATACCTTGAGCTCCTCAACAATGTTGAAGAAATTTGTCCAGCATGGAAGCTGTAACTATATATACTTGTATGTGAAGTGCATAAGATGTTTAGGAATGGTGCTGCATGTATCTCCATCAGCCATGTGCTATACTGTTCAAGGAATTTTTCTTTGGATGATCTGCTCTAGAATGCATGCATCCCATCCATGATGAACCAGCACAATAAGACTAGAGACTAGGAGCTAGCTGCTTCACTAACTTGATCAAGCGACCGACATGTCTGTAATCTGCCCACCGTGCTTGATATGCAGTGCATGTGTTTGGTATACAGGCATGTCTGCACTTGGCATACAAAATGAGGGGGTATGAGGAGCGAAAAATTGAAATATTTATTCATTTACTGGAGAGAGAGATAGAGAGAGATAGACAGAGAGAGATAGAAAGATACAAAGAGAGAGAGAGAGAGAGAGAGTCCAACTGCAAATGTAAAATATATTCATTTTATTCATTTTATTCATTTAGGTATCCAAAAATCAAACTATTGATGCATGAATAATTCAGAATCTTCTCCTACATCACTTTTTTGAAATTAAAGCCTTCCACAAGCTTTGTAAATATGTCCATTTAAATCATTAGCATATTTATTTTTCTACACTTTTAAACAAAATGTCATAAAAATGTTGCTATCTACAGAAGATAGTAAATCATTATTCATCAACCTCATATTTGTGATTTGGGAATGAAAAGATCACATAATGTATTCCAAGCCAGAAGGGCGTTAATAACGTGTTCAATCATATAATCAAACGTCCTTCTGGTTCTAATCAGTCAAGTGGATCTAGCCAAGCTGGTAGGATACTGAATCCTTCATTTCAAAGCTGGATTTAGCATGACTGGCTATCCCTTGATTGTTAGTGATCACCAAGCAATAAGCAGCATCTGAACAGTGAGTGCATGATGAATTGTTGAACATTCATGAACTAGCAACTGCACTATGTACCTAATGCTCCAACAAATAGTATGGTCCACATGTGTAAAATTCAATCGGGTTAGGTCTCACTCATGGCGAAACATGAACACGAGCCTGTCTTCATCCGAGACTTGTCAAATTGTTTCAAATAAACAGCCCAATAATCGACAGGAGTGCAACTTATTAGGCTGGACCCAAATATATATTACAGGAGCCAAACATAAGGAAAATGAAATATTGAGACATGGCCATCCTTGGATATGGTTAAAAAGCTACAAACCAGCCGCTGATTGGACTCCATGAGGTAAGGCCCTTATAAAGCTACGGGCAGTGAAGTTAATTGTATATAGCAATAGCCAAGTTCAACTTTCAATGACACTTCGATCAGCCAGGGTCATGATTTCGATCGTACATAACATACATGTACTGTACATGTAATTCTATCTCACACCAAAATCATACAAGAAACCAATCCATTCAAATAATAAAGTCACATGTGGTAGTCTGTAATTAAGCTTCACATACAAGTCATTCGGAATCTGAACATCACTTGAACCAGAGAAAGTGTAGATGTGAGAGCAAGGTCAGCATACATACATCCCAACGAAGGAACACCCTGCACACAGACTGGTGAACAGTTGATGGGAGAGAAACTAAATCTGGTGCTTGACTGAACAGCTGAGTTGAGTTGATGGACTGGGCAAATTATGCAAGTGTCACATGCTTTCAACTTAGCTCTTCGTTCAGTATCATCTTACCAAGCGGGAGGTTTAACCCAATTCTTTTTCGTTTGAGAGTCCAGAAAAGCCTGGCATGTTTTGATAAGTGCTTTCTGAAAAGGAGGCTGATTTTAAGTTTTTATGGATTTGGGTCTTGATTTGGTTATCTAGAAGAATAGAAAGTGGGAATTATTAGAATGGTGTTTTGGTTTGGAATGGATATTGATGTCTTGCTTACACTAGTGGGGGTGTTTTGATGCCTGTAAAAACAACAGTAGGCTAGTACAAAAACACAAAAACCATTTCCATGCGAGGTCTAAATTTTAAGAAAAGAACTGTTTGCCAAAGGGAATTGGAATGGCCCTTGAGAGAAATTCTTGAAAGTATTTGCAATCATATTTCCTGCAAGAGTAGGATATATCTAAGTGAAGGAAGCTGAAATGCTTATAACGCTAATAATATAAGTAGGCTAAATGTTTCTCAGAAACAGCTTTTCCATTGATAATAGCTGAAAGGGCTTTAAACACACACAAAAAGTGACAAAATGGTCCATCTCTGTTTTTTGTTGTTACTGATCAATCTCAAAACAATCACTAAGCAATCATTGGGCAATTTGATAAAGACTTATCATCCTTGTATTACCACAAGTCTGGAACACTAACACATACAGGACATTTTTTTTTACTATCCAAGATATATATTTTTCAACTTCCCTTTCATTTCCTCATCTAGAATTCTAGAAATCTTAGATGAGTGAGACTAGGACTGGACCATTAGATCCCAGTTAGCCATCTTGCTGCAAGTCCTTCCACAGAGCAGAATACTATAAACTGCATTATTCATCTCCATGATATATTACTCTCCCATTTATT
Source organism: Hemicentrotus pulcherrimus (assembly GCA_003118195.1). NCBI lineage: Eukaryota > Metazoa > Echinodermata > Echinoidea > Camarodonta > Strongylocentrotidae > Hemicentrotus > Hemicentrotus pulcherrimus. Next base: position 28,562 of record BEXV01001242.1, read on the forward strand.
CTTGAACATCCTCATAAATTGTCAAGCATTACCACTTTAATATTCTTTCATATCTCATATTATTAGTGTTCAGAGCTAGAAGGGCATTAACTATGTGCTTAAGTTACTGCCTTCTGACTCCAAACAGACAATTTAAGGTTTAGGTTTCGGTCATAAGATGTGGGTTGAGTTAAGATCACAGGCGGATGTACTGAAGTGACAACCGATATTTTGAAAGTACATGTAACAGCAGATATATGGAAAGTACAGTTCCCCCAGTATCTTCCCAGATGTTTATTTCTATAGTTCTTTCATAATAGCTATGTTCACATACGGTACATGTAGAGCCGTTATAGTTCTGAACTTCAAGTTTGTGAGACATTGAAGTAATAAACAATGATTTAATAACAACGACAAAGGTTCGCACTGGACCAAAACAAGTATTCAGAGTTTTAAAGTTCACGTCAGGCAAGCGATCATTTTAAATTCAAGCTGGCAGCCTTAATGTTCTACATCCACAACTTCAGGTGTAGTCCCATATACGGTACACATTTCTGTGTACATGACATTTAGCAAGACTGGGCCAATTTCCTATCATTTTGTTGATTCCTAAACCTCACAGTATACACCAAAACGTACATTGTACATGTATCTCCTACATGACCAACCTTTACCCATCGCTTCCTGATAGTTCCTTTCACAATGTAATTGTGTGACCAGAACTCAACTTTATGTTTCAAGGATACACATCTTTCTTCAGCGGTCCAACATTTACTTCAGCAAGGATAACTCTAGACTTTATTTTATCAAATATGTAGGGTTGGGGTTGATATTGAGTCTTAGGATAAAGTGTAGAGTGTTTGGGTCAAAGTTGAAGTTAGGAATTGAGTTAGAGTAGCTAGGGTATGGATCGTGGGGTAATCATTCCTGCAGCATGGGTCATGCAACCCATCTTCAGATCTAGAAGGGAATTAACTCTGCATCAAAGTTTACGAGTTAACGCCCTTCTGGCTCCAAAGATAGTGTAATTCAATGATTGACATACCTGCTGTGCAGACTGCAAAGACCATCTGCATGGAATCGAAGAAGAAAAACATGACAAGAAGGGAGAATGAAGCTCCTATAGGCAGGAACATGGCTTGAGTTGCATCTATACTGTGAACTGTGGACAAAAGATACAAGTAGGAGATGATAATCAATGTCGGTTACATGAAGAAAACTCTAAGAACTGTGGAGAAATAATAGAGGTAATCAATTTCAAAAAATTAATTATAATAATACCTGGGAGTAACATGAAGAAAATTTTATGAACTGCAGAGAAATAACAAACAAACAATGAGATAAACATCTAAAAATCAAGACGATAATACACAGGGAGTTCCTTCTGTTGTGCTTATATCTATCAAGCAACTTCATTACTATCCTGGCTCTAACTAGTTTACTCATTAAAGGTAAAGACCGGTTATGGTCATGTGATTGCATTGCGAAAGAAACGTTGTGGAATCGATCAGAAAAGGTTGATCATCTAGCATATAAGTATTGGTGTGTACTGCAAGGTTCTGGAATCATCAAAATGATAAGAAATTTGGCCCATTCTTTGTAAAGTTACAAGCACTATACACAGAAAGATGTTTATGGGACTAAACTTTATCTCTCACAGACCATGAGAGAAACAAATTTACCAAATATATGAATTATTAGGCGGTTTCCCGGCAAATTTTTTATCATCATGTATTTGTCAAAACATATTCTTTCACATGATTGGTAATGAGAGCCTCCATTTCATTTTTTGAAATTGGGGCATTTCAAATACTGGTCTTTACCTTTAAAGAGCTATATTTTTAAAATTTTCATTAAAGAGTATTACTATTTTTGCTTTAAAATGATATCTATATAGTACAGACCTGCATTAGGTCCCTACTTGAACCACTTTAAAAACAATTACGGCACTGTTATTATAAAGTCTTTGTTGTATTTGCTGTGCTGTTGATATTTTATCAAAATGGGAGATCAGCTTTGATATTAACCACACGTTTCCTGCAATATCAATTCCAAACCTCAAATGTGTGATTTTTTCAGATATAAATCAGCTAAGAATCTCCTCTAAACATATTCATTTCAGCAAAGTAAAATGAAATGTTGAGATACTATAACAGTAGCAGTTTTCATTTCTTGTCTCTAGTTTCATAATCTTGTAAACTATGATATAGGCTGGTGAGGCTCCGATGAATTCAATCAAAAATATTGATGTTTTATCAAATGTGTCTGGTTTTATGTCTATTATTCCCTCATTCAGACCACCAGAACTCATTGTACAGCTATAAGTCATTACCAAATGTTCACTATAATATTATGATTACTAAAAAAACAACCTATTAATAAAAATTGAAATCGTTGGAGGTGTCAATTTCAGCGAAAACCTTTTTATGGACATGTGAGAAAGAAGGACATAACTCATTTGTATCCATTCCCTTCACACTATAAGCCAATTTATTCCATGTACTTTTTTTTTATGTTAGACAGTGTTCATTGCTATTTTGAAGAATTATGTATGAGTACATTTTATAATTTTGTTGAATATACAAGAGTTTGTCAATAATTATTGTTTAACGAACTGCATGTAAATGTATTTTTTATGGACGATTGGTTGTTTGATGAACCAATGAACAAATTGCTGATGTGAGATGCTTTGTAGGACACTTTACAGGAGAGAACGGGCACTTTGCCATTGAAAATGGCACAACACAAGCACATTCAAATTTTTGGAAAAACAATTCTTTGTTCTTGTTGAAAACCGTATTTTATTGAGGAAAAGTCGTAGTGTCATATTTGATTCTAAGAACAGCTCTATGTAACTCTTACCATTTCCATTATCTGCTTGTGGTGCATTGCCTGGGGGTTGCCCTGATAATGCACTATCCTTCTCTTCCCTCTGTATTCTTTCTTTCTCTTCTTGGTCCATGTTTAGGGATCTGGAAAATAAAACCAAGGCAAACATTCAATATTTCATAATCATTTAAAAAATATCTAATGAAAGGCCAAATATAAAAATGAAAAGGCATTATACTACACCCCTAGCATAAAGCTAAGAAATAAGCAATGATAGCAGATACCGGTATATACATGTACTTCAGGATATGATAGGGGGGGGGGAGGAGGGGCAAACTGATGAATTGCAATTGAAATTCATCAGCTAACCGCAATAAAGCCAGCACTGCCATTGACAATATATAGAGCTCTCTTATGACCTTCTTGCAGGCAGTTGACAAATGTCATTAATCATAATTTTTTACCAGAATTCTTTTTGGGTTTTTCAGATCATTTTGGGAGGTTTCAGAGCTACTGTATATAAATGTTTCTCTGCTCCAGTGTATTTTTAAAACTGTTATTAATATATGTCAATTCTTATGCATAATGATATTAACGGTCAGGGATTTTAGAATGAAAGACCTAATTTAACCTGTTTATTCTAGGTAGTTGGTATACTAATAAGTATCAGAAAGAAGTGAAAATAAAGGACGGAAGGAAATGCCCAGTAGAGGTCGTCTGCACTGTTACCACAACTTGTCACTAAAACTGTCAGGTCAGGTTTGTCTGTTGGAAGTATAATCCTGTAGAGCTATATTAGCGCATGCGCATTGTACTCGGTCAAAAATTATAAGCCGTATTTGATGTCAACAACTCTAGGCATATACTGACAAGTGCATTAATAATTTGCTTTACAAACATAATATTTATGGGATTCTTTTCCCAACTTTTCTTTAGTAGTGGTTCTAAAGGGGTCCCCTCAAACTATTCTTCTAGAACTGCTCTGGCCTTTCTTTATGAGATGTTTATCTAAGACGACCTGAATAAGTAAAAAGGTAAGAATGAGAACTTGCTCTATGAAAGCATCACACACAGATATTTTTAAAAACATGAAAAAAAGACGCTTTTGATATTCTCGAAACGTTTCTGAGCAACTGCATGGAGTCTTGACACACTCAGTGTAAGCAATGTTCTGCCTCTGTTCTTAGGACGCCAAAGACAGAACATACCACATACTCAATGTATAACAGAGGCGTAGCATGGGTTCAGCACCGATGTCATGGGGGGGGGAGGAGGGTCAGAAGTATTAATTAGATAACATGGCAGAGAACAAGGGGATAGAGTAAGGGTGGGAATGAAGGGGGTCATATCACCTTCTTTTTAAGTTGCCTTTGCTCACTCCCTTTCTTTTCTCTTACTGATATGCAGCTAGGAGGCATATAACCCCTTGCCCCTCGATAGCTACGCTACTCTATCCATATGTACTGTCCTGATAGATCAACTTTGCCTAGCTGCTGTCTGACCAATTTCCTACATCAATTTTCGTCATTTGTATTCTTCCTTTCCCAAACCTCAGTTGTAGGAAAGTATTCCCTTCAGCTCTCGGTTAGACTCTCCTATGTTTCCTCACTTTTGATGAGACAACTCAGTAATGGAGAGAGAATGGAAGTGCAATCCAAGGCTACATTGTACGTCACAATGCTTTAAAGAGAAGGTTGAGTTTTGGGAAGAGGTGAAAAATAATTTGTGAGCATTATCATTCTTATTATGCAACTCTTCAAATTCTAAATATGTCATGTAACATCGTAAAACTCCAGGGTAGGATTTTTACGCCATGTGTTCCTGTAATCCTATATATATCTTTCCGTGTACAGTGCTTGTAACTTGAGCAAAACTTGGCCAAATTTCTTATCATTTTAATGACTCCAGAACCTTGCGATACACACAAATTCTTATATGGTAGATGATCAACCTTTTCTGGTCGATTCCACACCATTTCTTTCACAGTGCAATCGCATGACCAGAACTCAACTTCATCTTTAAAGTCACTATGCAGAATAGAATTTGAAGAAATATTTCAGAAAACATTCATCAGCTAACGTGGATGTGACAGCACATATTCTATCTTGTTTATATCTAACCAAGGGGAATGTTATTCATACAAGGTTTTACAGAATTATAAGTTTGTAAAAGTTCAGTCCATATGATACAAAGATGGAAATTACTGCAATGCACAAACAAGAAAACAGAGAAGTGTGTTTAGTTAGAAAGTATTGATTCCCAGTTGGTCCTTCTATATAACAATCGCTCTAACATCAAGGTTGGCGAAGGAAACAATCCCTGATTTAACTAGACTAATTACAAAAAATTGATTGAAATCACCAATTTCTATGTGGGTTACTTTTGTAGTCTCACAAACCCACTCTGATACACCATGGTTTGAAAATGGGCCGTAACTTTCAGATAGTCATGTTTAAAGGCAGTTCCTGTAGATGCAAACAATCTCATCTAATTAATACACATCTTTAAAACTAGTGCAAGCAGCCATGTTTGAAGAAAATTTACCAAACCCTAGCATGAACTATTCAAGCAGTATGCTGATCTACATGTGCATGTCAGTGCAATTGGATTTCAAGTGTATTAATCAGATGTCTGTACATCTGTGGAACTCTTTTGAAGTAAACTAGACACGACTCAGTTTTGAACCAGGGTCCATCAGTCCCCCTGTCCACAAACAACATTTTTCGTGATTAGCTATACCGTTTTGCGATAGCGATACCGTTTCTCAATAGTTTTACGATGTAATATGTAGGTGTGGACGCTCACTAACGATACGTCGTATAACGAAACGCATGTTTGGCCATCGTTTCGAACTGAAACTCAATAAAGAATCACGCCTAATCACGAAAATTTTGTGTGTGGACGGAACTAGTCTAACTAGTGTAACTAACTGGGCGGGGCTTAACGTGACATCGCGCGAAAGGAGACCTGACCTGTCATCTCTGCTTCTATTTCATGCCCGCAGGACATTTCACTGTAGAGTTTCAGGATTACTTTCTTCTGAGTGTGGACATCTGGAATTTAAATGATGATTAGTTAGACGACGTTTCTTGTGTGTGGACACTCTGAAATTTATACGATGATTCTTTATACAATGATTTTTTTATAGAGTTTTGCGATAAATTGTTTTGTGTGTGGACACGCCGAGTGTCAGCTTGTAGGCAGATAGATGACCTTCACACAAGCATGTAACTTTAAAATGTAAAGCTAATATAGGCCTAGACTTTACTCTAATATAATATACATGTATGGCCTATATAGTTCCATATCATGCTTGTGTTTGTAAAGCTACATGTAGCATGGGTTCCATAAGTAAATCTCCAAGTTTTCATATTTCCTTATAAAAGATAAGGGGGGGGGGGGAAAGAAAAAAACACCTCTAAAAACCTCCCAGATAGACCTCATGGAAATTGCCGAACGCACATTCCTCCCTACTTGCTTCCGAGATGACATGATTGGACGTTGCCATGGCGATGAAGCCGGCAGCCTAATGAAATGTTTCCAGCTGGCAGCGGAAGAAGCGGGTTATACTGAGAGGAGAGTGGTTGATTAAGAGCATGTGACAAGGAGGTGTCGTCTACCCCTATCACCACGAACTAGGAAGCCTAATGTGTTCAGCGGCATGACATTCTATTAGGTCATCATGGAGTAGTCATGTTCCTTGTTTTAAGCACCCTCCCGGTAAACCAAGGAGACACTTGTAGAGACATTATTTTACAGTAACAAACTATCAAATACAAGAACCATTTCTTGATTGAAGATCTACATGTAGGTCCCTACAGTCAACAACTAAATTATTCATACCCTGACCAAGTTTTGTATTGTTTTAAATATGTTAAAAAATTGATTTGTTCCGATTTATCTTACTTGAGAATGTGACGTATTAAAGCTTACTGTACATTAAAAAGTGTAATCAATGAAAACCCTATTTCAAACAGTTTACTTTTCATTCTTGAGTTATGAAAAACACTTAAAACTTACTAGGGGTATGAATAATGAAGTTGTTAAGTGTATATGATGGACTATATACAATTTCATTATATACATGTACATGTAAGTATTTAACAGGAAGAGAAGTATATGGTGTCATAGAAAATACAATGGGCTGCCATTAAGAGGGTCATTAGAGCTACAGAATGTTGAAGGTACATGTAGTAACATCCTGCTTGCAGACAGACAGCAATCAACATGAGGATGCATCATTTTTGCATTGTCAAAATAAAATTCCAAAGTCATGGAACATCTTTGATTTTCATCTATCACACAGAACCTGTAATATTTTAATTTCATATTCTAAAGATGACATCAATGACATTATGGGAATTTACATATTTGACATTGTTAAATTGGACTCCTTAGAGAATAAATTTTGCCAATAACAAATTATTCAAAATTATTCACATTTAAATTCTTTGATGCTTTCATTTAAGTCAATGATTTAGAAAAATACATTGTATGTTTGTTGTGGTTAATTTGTGTTTTGCTTCAAAAAGCTCAACCTATGTTTATAAAAACAATGTGCCTATTATAAAATGTTACATTAATTCATAATTAAATTTCATGTTGTTTTAATAAGTCAATGATATGGCAAAATCATTGACAAAAACATGTTTATTATCATAATACCAATTTAATTACTGACTCAATATTTCCCTACTAAATACTTGGTCATGGTTCAAAATTCAGCAATACGTGGGTGAAATGTAATTGGTATGATTTACATCATGATGGGAAAAGTAAAGTGTCAACATCTGAGTGGGCACACATTAAATGTATCGCCAATGGCAATGTACTTTTAAGAATAAAAAAAACAATTTGATTCTATAACTTTGTTCTTGAAAACAGGCAGGAATTGTAAGTTACGGTATGCACTTGAGGGAAGAAAAAAATCAAATGTTACAGCTGATCAAAATAAAAAGATTAGTATGTTATTGTGATAATATTCTGTGTCTTGTCCTCAGGAAACAATACTTTAAAAAACCAAGCCATTACAATAATCATTATCATCATTTGTAATGTCTTTAGACTCAAATCCAGGGGTTTCATTCATTTCTCCTTACCTGAAACTTCCATAGACTATGAGGAGTATTGAGATGAGGAATGTTGAGACTCTGGATGAGTCTACCAATGAGTAGGCCCTGTAGTAAGAGAGAAAAAGAATACAAACAGATGAGAAAGGGTAAACAATTGAATGTAACACTAACTCACTAAACATGTAAACAAGGAAATTATGAAATCTTTCAAATTTATCTTTTGTCTCCAATCACAGAAGTCAAAATTACATCCTGGCTGAGGGTAGATTAAAAGATTTGGCACAGATACTAAATACTAAAACCATCTGACCTGCCAACATGTATATATAATTGTAGCACAACAATCATAACATGTTAATATTATTAGAACACCTGCAGAACATATGTTAAAACAAGATTGATCTGATATGTAAATCAAGCTGTCATTTTGGCATGTATTTTTAACCAATTAACATCAGAACTTCACTTGCCAAAGTGTGTAAATGAAGTTAACATCAATGAACTAAAGCTAAAATCTTATTTTTAAAAAAATAAAAATCAGATACACAGACTGGTGCTCCAAAATATGCCTCAGACAATAACTGGTCCAGGCTTTATTTTGTGAAAGATACAGGGGGAGGCTTCGGGTTGCAATTTGGTTGAGTTTAACTTTAGGTTTGGGGTAAGGGTCAGGGTTACATGTAGGTCAGTGTAGTGTTTGGTCCACATTTGAATTTTAAAGTTAGGTTCTTGTGCGATATGTGACAGTGGAGGAAATGTTGCTGGAGTATGTCCTACAACGACATGTAATTATACACAGCACCTAACAGGATTGTGATACAGCCCATGAATATTTTTCTGTGAATGTGTAAAATTCAACAGTATGCACTAAATGTCAAGTTTAAAATCTCAAAATGTTGAGATATTGAGCTACTAGTAAAGAGATATTGCATGAAGACCTACATAAGGCCAATTTTACACGGTAATCTTTGTTTATCAAGCAAGTCGTGACTAATCTTCCTGAAGAGCACCGAATAGGAAAGAGACTTTCTGTTTACAAATAAAACAAAACTCATGGATATCAAAGGCCAAAGGGCAACCGAAAGCTACTAATATATCCTTATTTTGTTCCTCCTACTACCAAAACAAATTTGACTGACCAGGTCGAGTCAAATTTGCACGTCGACAGCTTTGACGGCAACGTTTGACGTCATTTTAGAATGCGTCAACCTTGATTTTCCTAAATCTAGTACGGTACTAGTATGCCGCATGCGCAAGGTAGACAAAGGAACATACCGCCCCTGCTATTATGTAAAAATGTGTAGAACAGGTGTCACATGCATATTCACCTGTTCTACACATTTTTACATAATAGCAGTGAAGGGATGTTTTTTTTTTGTCTACCAATTGTTAAAGATGAAGTTGAGTTCTGGTCATGCGATTGCTTTGTGAAAGAAACGGTGTGGAATCGACCAGAAAAGGTTGATCATCTAGCATATAAGAATTTGCGTGTATTGCAAGGTTCTGG
>BEXV01001242.1:95599-108480 GCA_003118195.1 Hemicentrotus pulcherrimus
CCCTTTTTGTCTATTGATCTACCTTTGGATTTCATAATCATATAGTTTGTTTTCTGTAGGTTAATTGTGACTTCATTTGCATTACACCATTCCTGCACCTTCATTAGATTTTCACTTACAATTTCTAAATCAATTTCTTTTTGTCTAGGATTAAAAGTATGAAAAAGATTTGAGTCATCAGCAAATAATCTGAAATTGAAAAAGTTTGTGGAGTTAGGTAAGTCATTTATATATAGTAAAAATAATGTTGGTCCAAGAACGGAGCCTTGAGGGACACCACATGTTATATTCAATTTCAAAGACATTTTGTCTTTATATTGTATAAACTGTGATCGTTTACACAAATAATCTTCAAACCATTGCAAGGCTAACCCACGTATTCCATAGTGTGACAACTTTTTGAGGAGAATGCTGTGGTTTATAGTATCAAATGCCTTTTGAAAGTCAATCAAGATGCCAACCGTTGTTCTACCTTCATCAAAGTATTTCAATAATGTATTTGCAAGATTAATCAAAGATAACTTAGTGCTATGTTTCTTACGGAAACCATACTGGTGTTGAAACAAGATATCATTTGCTTCCAAATAGTCAATTACACGATTATTTATTATTTTCTCAAAGATTTTACCCAGTATAGGTAAAACTGAAATAGGTCTGTAATTACCAGCTAGATCTTTTCGCCCCTTTTTATAAATGGGTGTCACTTTTGCTACTTTCAGTGCTTCTGGAAATTTACCTCTTTCTATGGAAAGATTGAAAATATATGTTAATGAGCTTGAAATGTATAGGGCAGCATCCCTCAACAATCTTGTCGGCAAATTATCGTAGCCACATGCTTTTTTTGTGTCTAAAGTCTGTAAGTGGCATTTCAATTCATTCTCTGTTATTGGTTTTAAAAATAGTGATTTTTCTGTTCTATATCCTAAATATTGTGTAAAGTCAGAATTCACTGGTGGTATTTCCTTTGCCAGCTTTGGACCTATGTTGTGTGTTGTGTGCAGTTATGGACTATTCGTGAGTTCAATTCTGCCTATTAACCCGGCCATTTTCCCAGCAATTCATCATTCACATCAAGACTATTGCTGAAAATTTCATGTATAAAAAATAAACATCTGCATCTTCCATTCTTTTTCATACTTCCCTCCTTTTTGTTTGATATTGTTATTCAGTGATGAATTGTGACCACAAAGTACATTCAATAAGAGTAGAAATTGAAGGAAATCAGATCATCCAAAAACAAATAAATAAATTAAATTTATCTAAGACAAATGAAGAAAAACTGTCAATTTAGTCTGCATGCCAGTTTATCATTTCACTGAAATCTTCTATTCTAGTGCTTCAAACAAGGCTTTGTGTCGATCCTACATGGGTGATGTTCAAGCAAGGCTTTTCAACCCTTTAGTTAAATGATTTTAACCTTCAGGTTTATGCTGACCTAATTAAAACTATACATTTTTAAGACGGAAATATTGTTCGATGACCTATTAAGTTAAACATAAGTGGCATTTTCCAAAGTGGATAATCAAGTGCATGATTTTTTATATGAAAGAACCGAACATTGGGTATTTATATCTTTATTTTTATTTTTATTCTTTCAGGTAAATGATTCAACCTCTAGGATGTCTGAAGCAATCAAACCATCAGATGTTCCTCCCGAGGAGCAGAAGAGGGAAGGAGAAATACAATCTGAAATGGCGGCTAAGGAAAAAAGCACTACTGAGACAAGTGACACAGAGCCAAAGAAAGTAGATGATGCTATGGCAAAGGCATTGGAGATAGAGAGACCTGAAGCAATTGAAATAAAAACAGAAAAGGGTGCCACACCAAGTACTACTCAGGAGGTGACAGCAGCAATGGAAAGTGATGCAGGAAAGACTCTTAATGCTGGTCCAAGCATCAAGATTGAACCAGGTATTTTGGGTGACAATGCAGGGGACACACAAGGGAAGAAAGCTGAAGGAGATCCTGTCAAGCTGGACAAAGAAATGCCTACTGAAAACATCTCTGAAGGAACTGCAGTACTTGCTTTGTCAAATAGTCCCACTGATGAGAATACTTTAGTTCCAAATGTAAAGGTTCCTTTAGGTGAAAAAGTTGAAACTACTATGAAAACAGACACAAGTGGTGCTGACATTGAATCTTTAAAAGATAAGGAAGAACTGAAAGGCAAAGATGCACCTTCTTCCAATGTTGAGCTATCAGGATCACCCACAGAAACTATGGAAATTGCTTCATCAGACCCTCCCCCATCTAGTGTGGAACCAACACCAGCAGTCCCTCCCACATCTAGTGTAGAATCAACACCAGCAGTCAGTGCCAACAGTGAAATAAAAACTGATATAGTCCCAATATCAAATGTAAAAGAACAGACGATGTCAACAGCTGAAACCACAATTGGCCATGAAACGAAGAAAGAATCTGGTTTAATAACTGATACACCAAGGGCAACTTCTGAAGATTCTGCATCCAACATAAGTGACAAAATGGAAATTGATAGTGAAAGTAAGTCTTTGATGGATATTTCTAAGGACAATTTGCAGAGTGAAGAGACTTTAGCGCAAGGTAACGTGCAAAAGACAAACATTCCCAGTGATGTTGGTGTGCAGAATAGAGAAACTCATGAAGCAGATGGTGAGCAAAAACCAGAGACTGCATCATTACATAGCTACATACCGGTACAACAGAAGGAGTCAGTCACCATGGATATTACACAAAAGAACCAGAACAAGGCTGTGCATGAAATTATTGCAGAGCAGAGCAGTAGATTGGACAGGGAAATGATTGTTCCAACACCAGCTCCTTTAGACAGACAAAGTCTTGTTCAATCATCAGTTGTCCCAGTTAAGGAAGACATCCCAACCATGGTTCAATCTGCTGTGCAAACCCCAGTGTCATCTGCTGTGCAAACCTCTGTTCCATCTGCTGTGCAGACCCCTGTTCCATCTGCTGTGCAAACACCTGTTCCAGCAACACTTCCTTCAGAGAAAGAGAGTGTTGTTTCTATACCGATCCCTGCAGAGGGGTCAGAACCTGTCGCTCATCCAGATTTGGCAGTACCTGTTAATAATGATCCTCCCAAGACTGAGGTACAGGAATCTCTTGATGATTGGGATATACCAGCCACTGACGATGAGGAAGAAGATGGAGAAAACCAAGCAGGTGAATACTTCTTATAGACCCTACTCATGTATAGACATAGGGCTACTTCATACAGATTTGCAGTGGGGTAGTTATGGGGCTTGGATGGTAGGGGATGTATTAAAGGGATCCGTTAACTTTGTCTTAGATCCTTAAGAAATAATCCTTGATTTAGCTCATGCTGCAATGATAATTATAAACTTTTAGGTCAGTCAGGAACTCCATGACTTTTACAAGCCGATCACCTGTCTGATTATCAAGATATTAATGATTGGAATTACAAGTTTTGAAAACATTCGCTGAACGGTTTTCATAACACTACAGTCTATTGGGGAAAACGAGTATGGTAAAACCGGTCACTAAAAAGATTTTTACTTATTTGAGGCACTTCTTGATCATTTTGGATCACAATTTTTTTAGGGCTTCAATATTAAACTATATCACAGACACTGTTAACATGTAGTTAACATGTAGGACCGTGTATCTCAGATTTAACATTGTTAAACGATCCCTTTAAAGATGGTACATGTATAAAGTTCTTTACAAATACATGTGCATTAAATTTGTTGTCCGTTTACCAACCTGGCATTCGTGAACACTATAACAGTTCTCCTTTAACTTGATTACTTTCATATATCAATTCTGAAGGAGATGGCATTGAGAAGAAGAAGAGGAAGGTTGTAAAGAGAGGCTACTGGGAGCCTCCTATTGAGGTGATTGTTGATCTTTACAAGAAGCTTGACTCGGATGGGATCTTGGAGCTGAGCTGGAAGTGCCCTGGAAGGAGACCACCTAGTGAGGAAGGAGACAAGGAGGAGGAGAAGGAGGATATGGAAGATGTACAGGATGAGGAGGCAATGGAGATATCTCAGTGAGTTCAAATATTAAAGTCTGTCTGCACTAGTTTGTCCAGGAGGGATTGGACCTGTCTGCTTGGTCACTGACAAGTGGTTTTCTTATCAGATCAGCTATCAATTAACATAAGAAAAAGGGGATCATGGGGACCAACAAGTACCGCTTAGACATTATATGTAATATAGAGGACGCAAGTAGCTACAAGTAGTGCAGACAGGCTTTAAAGGATAATTAACCACTCAGAGAAAGTCAAAGTGAATTTCTGTGTTCATAATTAAACTTGCATTCAGCCTACGGTAAAAGACTGCTTTTCAGCAAGTTTGTGAATAATGCACACAAAAATATCAGACATCAGATATGTAAATTTCAGGTGTAAGCAGCAAAATTAGACAAAGAATAAGTAGGTTATGAGTTTTTTGAAGCCAAGATTGGTCATGATATGGGGAATCTGCTTCAGGCAATGAGATCATTGTACTGTATGTCATGTAGTGCAATACTTGGGGAACTCTTCTGTTTTCAACCCAAATCACTTCCATCATTTTTCTTCTAAATTTGTATGATGAAACAGACGTCTTCAAAAAATTAATAATGGACGACATAATCAGTAGTATTCCAGTGTCAGCACCTTTGATTTAAAGGCAACTAGATATTTGCGCTCCACAAATTCCCAGAATAGATTGGAATAGCATGTAAATATATGATGACCTTTTGTGTATCATGGACTAAAATGTATTATGTCGTTAATATGGAAAAAGGGGAATATTTGAATACTTAAAAAAAAAAATTTTGTGCACACAAAATGAGAGGGTTTGTCATCTATAACACATGACTGCATTGCCATCGGGAGATTCCCTGTATCATTGGTGATCTCAGCTTATCAAAAAATAAAAAAATAAAATTCCTGTTTTTTGTCCAGTCACTTTGTTGGATAAGATAAGTTGATTCCAGATCTACTAGTGAGACAAACACAGCAATATAGTCAAAACCCTCTTCATTTGACATATCTTTGTGTGTATTTGTGTGTTTTCATTCATGTATAGGGAGGAAGATCCTACAGAATTTGATTTTGACATGGATATAGAACTGGATACATCAGTACAGAAGAAGATGACACCTAGAAGAACCATTGGTAAGTAGGATCTTCATACACATTTTAGTTAAAAATAGACAACTTTTTGCTACTTGCGAAATATATTTATCTTTTCTATCTGTTTTATTCCTGACAAATCTTCAAATTAATTTTGGCTGTCAAGATACCTATCACATGTGTGTGGGCCTTCAGGGTATCTAGTAGACCAGACACTGAATGAATATTTTTTCAAACAACCCTGATAATTTTGGCAGTTACTCCCAATTGTGTATCTACATTACACTAAAAAAACAAAAAACAAGAGGCAAATGTTTTCATCTCATAAAATGATATCACTTTTGCCTGAAAATTTTCCAACATGCTTTTCAAAGTACACATATTTATACACAGTCTTCATTTGCTGAAAATATGAAATGATACTTTTATCCCAGGCGAGTGCAAGTGAACGGTTTTTAGCTGCAGTTATCTATATCGTAGAGATGTTATGGTCTGGTCAACACGTTAATGGACTGTGGATCTAATGCCAATGGACATTAGTCCCACCGCGGAACTAATGTCCAATGGCAAGGTTGGGGAAGTTTGAACATAGGCCTTTATAGAAATTTCTTCTC
This sequence comes from Hemicentrotus pulcherrimus, assembly GCA_003118195.1. Lineage (NCBI taxonomy): Eukaryota > Metazoa > Echinodermata > Echinoidea > Camarodonta > Strongylocentrotidae > Hemicentrotus > Hemicentrotus pulcherrimus. The sequence continues at coordinate 101,294 of BEXV01001242.1, forward strand.
CTCTTTCCCCTTACCCTATTCTTCCATTTCCTGATCATTCTTTTTCATTTCCTCCATTTTCTACCATCCTCTTTTTTAATTTTCTCCCAACACAGGAGGTGGCCAAGCCCAGGGTAGTGGTAAGAAGAGAGTCGCCAGGATGGACAAGGTCCTCAATGATATCTTCAGGCATCGCAAGATTGACACCTCACTGACGGATGCCCAGAAGATAGATGGTCAGGAAGGCAAGGAATCTGACCAAGCAATGGATACCACAGTATCGCCCATCCTCGCACTCAAAAGACCTTCTGATAAATTTCACATTCGCAGTGATCTGAATGGGTGATTGAAGTTTATTGGCAGCAAAGATATAATAAGATGAATTTATATAGACATGGCAAGATTGAGAGCTTCACAGTGGATGCCAAGACAAAAAAGAAAGGAAGGGGAAGGAGTATGAGTCCGGGATGCTTACTACATCCCCACCCATCCTTGCACCCAACAGATCTTGCAATAAATTCCACATTCTTAGTGATCTTTAATTTGTGATTAACGTTGTAGTAGCAAAGATATGAGGCAGTGAGGTTTATGAGATGTGCCAAGAGTGATAAGGGGAGGGCAATGGAATTTGCCAGGCCATGAACAATACAACCTTTTCATTCTCCTACCCAGTAAATTGGCTAATAAATTTCACAATTGCAGTGACCTCATTAAAGAGAAGGTTGAGTTTTGGGAAGAGGTGTAAAATACCGGTAATTTGTGAGCGTTAATCTTTCTTATTATGCAAGTGTGGAAGAACATCAGATCAGACATGTTCCCTGAAAAGCATGGCTCTTCAAATGCCTTCATATTCTTAATATGTTGTGTAACATCGTAAAACTCTGGGGTAGGATTTTTACGGCACATGTTCGTGTAGTCCCATATACATCTTTCTGTGTACACTGTTTGTAACTTTACAAAGACTTGGCAAGATTTCTTATCATTTTGATGATTCAAGAACCTTGCAATACACACAAATTCTTATATGCTAGATGATCAACCTTTTCTCGTCGATTCCACACCGTTTCTTTCACAATGCGATCGCATGACCAGAACTCAACTTCATCTTTAAGTGATGTACAGGACTATTTGTTATGGCAGCAATGTGTTATAAATATCAAATTTCATGTTTTGAATCCGAGTATCAATAATTTGACCCACTTCTTTGATTCTGCTAATTGAACAACATAAATTAAACTTATTTTTTAGGGGGAAAATAATGTATTAATTGTGTGTCACAGGATCATTGTATATTTACTCTCATGTAGCTGTTTGCAATTTTGGGATGTAATGTGGGCTAAAGTATTGGACAATTTATTTGAGAAAGCAAATTTGTTAAAAATGCTGACTTCAAGAATGACCAATTTACTTATTTTCTGAGACACCATAGGCCTACAGTTATGACACTGTGAAGCACAAATAGTCGAGAGAACTCTTATTGATTTGACAATTTGTTTCCATTCAGTTCAATTCTCCATGATCTTTGGGAGTTCCTGCCTCTATAGACAAGTATCTTTATCTTACTGATTCATGTAAGTCTTTGCTGGGTGATCTGTGGTGTGTTTGTCCCTTGAAGACTCCCAGAAGAACATTTGTGAAATTGTTTCACTCTTGCTCCTCTAGCAATAACCACAAAAGTGGAGGCGGCGTTTTCTCAATCTGACTGATATTGGTGTAATATCTCTCTACAACTCCCTATTTGTCATGCATTCTGTGACAATTAAACATTTACACTAAGTACTGGTACTGCAGAGATCAATGCACCCTAAAAACATTCCATCAAATTAGTAGGCCTAATGCATTTTACAAGTGTCAATATGTGAGAGTGATTAATGTGTACAAAATAATTTTTACAAATTTGATACTGTATGTGATACATGTATTTTGTATTCCTTTCATCACATATTTTCCAGCTAGCATGTGATTATAAGATATGCATAATGTTACATAGTTTATGACTATTAATTAAAAAAAAAACAGCACCAAAATTTTAAATGAGAAGGTTTTATCAAAATATGTTCATGTTACAAGACTTGTTTACATCAGATTAAAAACAACACAATGTGTAAAGTATACATAGGAATGCTAAATTGTATTTACTGTATATATATTGAAGTAAATATGAAGCCAAGTTGTATTTGCAAGTGTAAAGTCTTTTAATTTTTTAAGAGATATTGCTAAAGATTTTGAAATACATGTATACATAGCAAAATTCAAGTGAATATAAATGATCAAGCAAAATATATTGAGAGATGTGATCATGAGAAGAAACAGAAAAGGAACAGAGACGGAAAAAGATGAGGAGGGGGAGAAAGAGATAAAGACAGGTGAGAGAAAATGAAAGTAGAGAGAGAAAATTAAAAGAGAGGGAGAAAGAAGGTGAGAGACGATTGAGATGAATGGAAATAGAGGATAAGAGAGAGAGAGAGAGTAAAAAAGAAGAGATAGAAAAAGAGGAAAGAAAATACAGAAGAAAGACAGAAAGGTGAGAGAGCAAGAAGAAAAATTAGAAAGTCGAGAGAAACAAAGGAGAGAGAATTAGAGGAAAGGAGAGAATGAGTTTGTGAGTACATACTTTGAGATTAGGTGGAGAGGGTAAGCGTTATGGAATACAAAATAACTAGAAGGATATAAGACATGTAAACAGTATATTGGTAGATGAGATATATGCCCATTCGTTAGTAAAATTTAAAAATGGGTGAAGGGAGGATATATGTAACTAACAAGATATATACATTTACATCGAGGTATATTTAAATTTCTCTTTCCTATTCATGCCATTTCCATCCTAAAAAGAATTGTAACCTCCATGTTCCCCCTCTCAGTTTATCACTCTTTCTTTTTCTCTTCCCTCTATCTCGTCTATGTATCTTCTTTAGGCCTTCTATAGTACAGGGACAGTACCCCTCTTCTTCGTTTATTTTTACTCTATCTCTTCTCAGTACGCGATCAACACACTGAATTTATCTATTTGTTATGTCTTCTCTGTGCCCTTCTCTCAAGGTCCCTCTCTGTTTTCACACCTCTCACTGTCAACTGGCATCCATCTCTTTTCTGACAATTAAGTCACAAAACGATGCCCCTCTCTCTCCCCTTCTCCTTCTTCCTGGTGCTCATTTCTCTCTCTCCCCCTCTCCTTCTTCCCGGTGCTTATTTCTCTTTCTCCCCCCTCTCACTATTGTTTCTAAAATAATTCATTTTAATTCCTCCGTCTCCATGTGTCTGTTAGTCGTTACAACGTTTCTTTGGTTATCTTATCTTGAATCTTTTTCTCTACAAACTTTCATATTTCTACCAAACAATACAAGGAAACAGCTAGGACAAAAGGATTAAGACAACAGAAAAACGTAGAGAAAGAAAATGGGGGAAACTGAGACTATATAATACAGCTGAAATGATCTATCATGTGGGCTGTGCTTTCATCAAAATTATGAAATTCCTATTTCAGGAGCACACTTTTTATAGAGCATTCTTGTCTCATGATCTATTTTAAGTATGATCTGACACGGGAGACGCCAAACTTGTCATCAGCAGATAGCTCGAACTTTGTTATTGTTTACTTTGTGACTAATTTTTGAGTATTGCACAAACCACATCCTTTTCATTGATTGCAGCAAGAGTCGAGCTTGTCAGACTGTGCTCCTTTTTACAAAGCACAGTCAGCCTTACAATACACGGTGCAGTAATGAGAGAAGGGAACAGAATCAAGGGTGTGTGTGATTCCTGACGTCACTCGTAAATACTAGCTTATTGTGTGTAGGAATATGGGGAAACCGGAAAATGTAGTGACGAGCAAAGTTAAATGTAAGATTTATCCGTAGTCCTCATTAATCTTTTTGTCTGAGGGATACCAAATGAAACTTCAACATTTGTAGATGTTCAGTGTGTGACTTCTATCGTGTAATATCACCAACTAGGACAATTTTCAACATTCCAAAATCAAACGTGATGTCCGCCGACGCGGGGGCATCAGGCTCAACTAATATAGTTGCTGCAACCAGCGGGGTGATGGCGAACTCCCCACGGCTCGTCCAGGCGGCCTGCTCACCGGCAAATGCGGTAGCCATCTCCCCTCCGCCATCGGTACCTACCACTTCAACTTGCACTGCTGCGGTGAAAATCAGAGGCGCACCTAGCAAATATGTGAAGTTAAATGTTGGTGGGTCGTTGTTTTACACAACGATTGATACATTAACGAAGCAAGATAACATGCTGAGGGCAATGTTTAGCGGCAGAATGGAGGTTTTGACGGATTCAGAAGGTGAGAGAGATATCGGGGTCTTTATAAAAGTTTATAAATTTGTGTAAAATTTGATTGTCAGTTTCATGTCACTCTGGCCCTGCATCTGAGCTGTGTGGCCTATAATTTATAAGCGTCTGATCTGGGGAATTCCGTAATTCATCAAAATATAGGGACTTTCAGCTAATCTTTTTTCTTTAAAATACTGCATGCAATTGGAAAATCACACATATTTACATAAACTGTATTGTATAACCTCCCCTCAACCCGTACGATGCGTACTTCAGTCTCTGTAGAGAATAGCGGAGCTAGACATAGTCACAGCAGAACAATCGCTGATAAAAAGTTAAAGATAAGAAAGTGGTGAAATGTGAATTTTCTGACCGCATTGCCAATTTGTCTCAAACTTCCTCAAAGATTCCATGATTTTCATGAATATGAAAGATTCATAACTTTGTTATAATGTTCGATTTCTCTCAAACTTCCACCGAACTGTTCTCTAAATTTTTTGCATCTATTAAAACCAATTTAATATCATTGTGGACTTCTTCTACTTCAAAGATAAAGTTGAGTTCTGGTCATGAGATTGCATTGTGAAAGAAACGGTGTGGAATCAATCATTAAAAGTTGAACATGTTACATAAGTATTGGTTTATAATTATAGTACTGCAAGGTTCTGGAATCTTGAGTCATCGAAATGATAAAAACAAATTTCTCTGATGTTCTTCCACACTTACATAATAACAATAATCCTCACAAATTATTTTTCACCTCTCCCCAGAACTCAACCTTCCCTTTAATTCCCACCTACTAAGCATGATATAAAACACTGCCATTATCTCATTCTCAAATCCACTCAGGCTGGATCTTAATAGACCGTAGCGGAAAGCACTTTGGCATCATCCTTAACTATCTCCGAGATGGGCACATTCCTCTGCCAGAGTCTGTGCAGGAGGTGGAAGAGCTGATGGCAGAGGCAAAGTATTACCTGGTACAAAGCATCGTAGAGCAGTGCAACAAGGTTTTACTCAACAAGAAGGATGAGTTCTATCCCGTCTGTCGGATCCCTGTCATAACATCGCAGAGGGAAGCACAGATGTTGATTTCCAACTCAGCTAAGGTAACGCCCAAGGGAATTTCCCGTAGCGAAATGTGGTCAAAATCTATGAAAATAAGTATACTCAGTAATTTTCATTGTATTGAGTTTGTTTGTATTAGAGCATTTAATTAATTTCTAGAGAAAAATAACTTAGGAAAATTAGAGAATAGCATTGAAGAGAGCAATAACTTAAGCTTTAAGAATGAAACAGAAAGCTGAAATTGATCAATATAAACGGAAACTAAAAGGAAAGGAAATAATTATAATGGTATGTTTTGGGGAGGCCCTGTGATTCTGGTTTGTTTACAGGTACTGGTACTGAACATGCGGATCAGTAGCACTATATACATTGTATATAGTTCAGATTTAAACCAACCAAAGTTTCTCTCGAATTCATTTTTTTTTAAAACAAACATAATATACACTTGAGGTTGATTAAAGGTCCTCCACTGATTTAAAGGTACACTATGAAGTGACAGCAAAATGTCCATTGCTGAAGTGACTTTACACCTTAGTTTTGGCATTTTTGCAAGCGAGAAGGTTATCAAACTAAAGTAAAATTGGGTAGTGTGATACCTGCATGGACACTAAAGTTACTGAACATAATAACATTTGACATGATGAGCCAGCATACATCTTTAAATGAAGCTAAACTAGGGTGCATTTAAGTGAAAATGTAAACATTCTTATTCTTTCCCATTTTGTATTTGTTACAGCCTGTGGTGAAACTAGTGTACAACAGACAAAACAACAAATACTCCTACACTAGGTGAGTTGAAACATACATTATTTTAGTCTATTATTGCATTATTTTACTACAATCAAAGATAATGGTATTTGACTTGGTATTCGTTTCATTTATATATTTGGCAACATGTCTTCAGCTTTGATAACTTCAGAAACAACTTAATAGAATCTCAACCAAAACGTTCTGCTCCATGTTTTGTTTTGTAAGAGAATTAGGGTTTTGGATTACCGTAGATTGGATTTTCAGTAAGGATTAGAGGTAGGTGTTGGGAGTTTGAACGGGTGTTAAAGATAAGCTTGAGTTCTGGTAATGATAGTAGAAAATAGATTCTCACAGAATCCAACAATAAACTTACACGGAATGATGAAGAATACAAATAAATGACATGTGCAAAACTACACATTTTTTTTTTGGTACTCGAAAGTTTGAAAATTTGCACCCCCCCCCCTTTGAGCGCCAGGGAGGGGGGGCATCCCCTCAAAAGCTAAAAAATCACGTGTTTTTACATGTTTTTTTTTCCAGGGGGGGGGGGCCTCCTGGATGCGCCACTGCTGCATTCCATGTTAGGATTGATATCTGCAAATTTTGACACGATATCCCATGCAGTGGATTTTGAATGAAAGAAGGTGGGAATTGTGGGCGGCGCCATCTCTGACAGCGACGGTATACCTACATATATACGTGACTCATCGAGATGGTGACTAGCACCGCGCATCCTCCGTGGGCCCATGCCGATCAGAGGTGTGCATGCACGCACGTACCTACACATTAATACCGGTATCTACCAGCTACCTGCTATCTTGCGCATATCCGGTATCATTTTAGCGGCTGCTATTATCGTGGTCAACCTTTGTGGGTGAGCTACAAATAGCAAAGGGTCAGCGTGGTCAACACTATCGGATCATTGACGAAGCAGAGAGTCAACCCCAGAATTAGAACTGATAATTAATTAAGGTACTGTATGATTTCAGTTGTCAACTATGCATGTCGATCGTTGTTTTGGTTTTGAGGCCCATTGCATTGCTGCACTGCACTCCTTCATCTTAGACTTAGAATCCGTCTCCCTGATCATGCCTAGCGCT
>BEXV01001243.1:14059-24145 GCA_003118195.1 Hemicentrotus pulcherrimus
CCCCCCCCCCCCTTTTTTTTTGTCCTCTTATTCTCTCTCTCTCTCTCTCTCAATGATACCAGCAGGACAAAAATAAAAAATAAATTTCTTAAACAAGAGATGGCGCTCTTTCAATCAATTGATACTGTTACATTATTGTAGTTCAAGTGACTCCACAATTTTGAACGAAATGTTATTATTGAAAATTTACAAAAATCACCGATCTAAATTAAAAGTAGTATGCGTGATTTACCCCAGATTTTGAGTTGAAAAGTTATAATAATCTATTTAAGAACCTGTATTTCTAAATTCATTCATTCTATTTGTAGTCTTATTATGAGGGTGACTATATATTCGGGATTTCGATTACAAGGAGCCCTCAGTACATAGACGCAAAATAATATAACTTACTCGGTATAAACATTATATTTCCCGACTGTGACTCCCGACCTTGAATATTCCATTATAAAAACTTCTTTTTCTCTCTTCTCATTCTTCTTCTGACCGCCATTCTTTACCTTATCTTCCTATTTCTCCTTTTTCTTACATCCATCATCCATATCATTTCGTTGATTTTGTTTGTTTATTTTGCTATACTTGATACTTGCTTTTTCCTCTTTTTAAAAATTATCATTAAACTTCTACTTGACTATCAATAACACTGTATCAACATCATTTTGAGGAACTGAAACTCTACAAGCTGTGCCTTTTATTAAATTTCTTTATTCACATGTAATTTCGAAATTATTTAGTGTATGCAATACAAACTTATGCTCTGTAGATGTCTTTATTGTTATAATAATAATAATAATAATAAATGTAAATAGCGCAGCTTTTATACAAAATATATTCAGCTGCGATGGTTCAGAGCTGATTATTTTAAACTAAATTCTACTAAATTGAATCTCTCAATTGAACAAATATATTTTTAATTTGGATTTGAGGACATTGAGATATGAAGAGCTTCGTATTTCTATTGGCAAGCTAGTCCATGTAGTTTGGGGGCAGCAATGGCAAACGGTCCCCAATTAAGAGTTACTGTGTAGTTTTGACAAGTGGAATCTGGAACAATAATCTATCTCTGGAACTGCGCAGGCTGCGACTGGGTGACTAGACTTTGAAAAGTAAATAAAACTGAAACAAACAAATGACACATGGCCTGTCTTCTAAATGTTAAATATAGGCTCCTTTCCCATACAATCAAATTTTCAGCACATAATATAAATAATCATGATATTATAAATAAATTTATAAAAGTCAAATTCCTTATCTTTAAGAAAATTGTGGCATGATTCATCACACATGATAACTCAGACATGTTCAGCTCTTTATGATTCACATCTGCTGTATGTGTGTTTTTTGCAGGTTTATAGAAAAGAGTTATGAAATATTAAATATATACTAATAATTTTTTTTTTTTTAAATCGGGACACCTTTCATCAAATTCCACAAAATTTGCCATATCACTTATTTCAAAATGAAAGATTCTGGATATGCTTTCATATTTAGTGACTATTTGTAGGACTACAATCTGGAATATTTTAAAACAAAATCAGATGTTACGGCCATCTGCAGAGAAAAATTTCACTAATACTAGAACTATTATAATGATTAAATTGCTTTACTATTTTTACCTTTAAGATGCTGTTTAGGTTATCTTCAAAGGGGAAAGCAAATTGTAGAGCACAATAACTATTTTTTTGACTTGTGTGTGCCAAATAAAATTCAATTTCGGTATAGCGCATAATATCGACCGCCCTCTTAGTTTAGAATAAAAGAACAGCTTCAACTGTTAAAGGTATTACAAAGTTTTGGTATGAGGTCATGAATTTGGTTCAAATGAACATATGGGAAGCATATGCGATTTCACAATATTCAGTGATCGTTGTCGCGATTAAAATCGAGTTTAAAGTAATGAAATTGTAAATAATAAACTCGTTATGTTGTATAGCGCCCTCTCAAGACTGATATTACTTTAGCTCTATAACAATGTTTTTTGACAACGATCGACCAATTTGCTATTCCCGTTTGGAAATTATATATTAGAACTACATATTATGAGATTTTCATGGTCTCAGCTATCAAGGAAATGATTCAATGGCCTTAGGCGCTATCTGACATATTTGAAATTTATCGGGAGCACCGGTATTTTTGTCTTCAAATATTCAATTCCTCGAAAGCAGAAATGTTTTAGGGGCTAAATTTTCTAGTGCTTATAATAAATCCACAGGGGCATCCACATTTTAAAGAATTACTCAAATCCAATTTTCAAAATTTCCCAAAAATTTGCATTACCTTTAATCAGCCCAAAGAGTGAGCACATTATTTTCGTAATGGGCAATAACTTAAAATTCTTCATTTTGTGACTGAACTACTTCAAACCATGTGGGGATTTTGAAATTGCCTTATCTTTCAGAAATAAAAAAGGAAAGTATGAAATATGAATATAGATGTGGTGGTTTAGTGAATACGTCGCTGGGCTGTGAATCAGATAGTTTGCGGTTGAGTCCAAATGCGGCAGTAATGTCCTTTGACAAAGCCTTGGGACGATATTAATCTATATGTATATACATTTGCCACTCTCCACCCATGTAATAAATGGGTAGCCTGCTGGTAGAAGGGAATTCCTTGCATGCTGTGAGGACCGAAAACGGTAGCATATAGTCAAAGAAATATAGCAGAGCCGGGGTAATATTGGAGCGCCGTATTATCTAAATAAGTTATTTATTATGTAATTGTAAACACAATTACACCTTCACACTTACACCTTGTTCTTTTTTGGTCTGTATTTATTTATTCGTTTCCTTATCTATTCATTTATTTATTCATTCATTCATTTATGTATTGATTTGTGTATTTATCGATTCATTCTTTTTAAAAATATATTTGTAAAAGAAACAGGAACTGGGATTTAGCGGAATCGTCTTCATGCATTTATGATGGTAACCTCCCTCCCCCCTCTCTCTCTCCCTTCCTTTCTCTTTCTTTATCCCCCTCCTCTCCCTCTCTCTTTCCCCTCCCCTGTCTCTCTCTCTCCCTCTCTCCCTGTCTTTCCTTCCACTCTCCTTTTCCTATCTCTCTCCCTCCCTTCCTTTCTCTTTCTTTATCCCCACCCCCTCTCTCTCTCTCTCTCTCTCTCTCTCCCATTCCCTCTCTCTCTCTCTCCCATTCCCTCTCTCTCCTTCCACTCTCTCCCCCTCTCTGTCTTTCTCCCTCCCTTCCCCCTGTAATTCCCTCTCCTTCCCTTCCTCCCCTCCATGCATGTATAAGAACAAAATTACAAATAACAACAACATAAACACACCGTTCCTCATGTTTTTGTTATTTTATTACAGCTTTTTGCTCTAATAATAAAGTTTATCAACTAAAAATTCAGACAATCCAATACCAAGTTACAAAATAATTACAGAGCAGTTCCTCCTCCATGAACCCTTTCCTTCAGATTTGGCAGAAAAATGTTGAGAAAATTCTAATCATTACATCAGCATACAGCCTTACATAAACTCAATCAAACACAAATATTATTTCTGCTCATGAAGTGAAAGAAAAACAAACAAATACATGGCTTGACAAACGCTATTTCTTGTCAAAAAAAAAATACCAATACAAAACTCATAGCAAAACTATAAATAGCACTATAAATATCTGAAAATAAATTCTATCAATTACCACAGCAAAATAAACTAAAACCAGAAATTACATTAGTTAATTTCAAATGTATGCACTGTGTATTTTTAAGTAGCATACAAGTCAGAATCACAGATATTTCTAGAATTAAACTCTACTTTACACTATATTTTACTTACTAGTTGATAAATGAAAATGCCCATTGATTGGAAGCGAAAATTCAAACGTGTTTCTATTTAGTTTCTGTGTCTTTTTGAAACTTTTGTTGACAGCCACAAGGGTGCTAGGCTATCTCCTATTAACACTTAATTCTCTTCTGTCTCTAAGGTACATATATTATCATAAATCAACATAAATTAACATAAATTAACATACATTAACATAAACTTCAACCCTTGTATTTGGATAGAACAAAGCACCTTCACCTCTCTTTTGTTATATAAGTAAATTACAAAAAGGAATCATGTGATAATGTTGCCTGTCAGTGAGAAGTAGAAGACCATTTAGTACAACAGTATATAATACTTTCTTGCACTCAAGTGGTACTAATTCAGTGAAGAGTTTGACTTTAATACAGTCATTAATGTTGTGTAAACCTAATGTATTGAGTGAGGTGGAAAAATATTACATATCTGCAGTGTTCTACGTGAAATATAGGGGAGAAAAGAAAACAACTGTACCGTAAATATGTTATGATTTCACATAGTTAGAGAGTAGAGTTACAACAAATACCCTTGTCTTAAAATATTCCCTTAAATATCTCCAACTGCCAAGCATTAATTATACCATGCAGTCAATCGAGTGGGTAACCCCAGATTATATCATTATTACTATTTTGTATTTGTTACAATGGTCCAGTCATACATGTAGTTTACAAGGGTAATACAAGCATATTTAAGAGACCGATCTACATATGTACCGGTAGTCAAAAATATGCACACCTCTTGAAGAGAAATTGGAGTTACTCATTACAACTTGAGAGCTTGCCAAAATGCTTGACCAACATAGCAACAAAGTAATGGTTACAAAGGAACAGTCTTGAATTATTTAGCTCATCAGTAATATTTCTTTGAAGAACCATACATACATCTGAGAAAATTATTATACAGACATCATTTATGTATCATAATGTATTATGTGCTATACAAGTACGGCATATTATCATTAGTCGTAGTTGTTAACAAATCTGTTACAATTTCTAATATTTGAGGCTACTTCTGCTTTAGGGACTAATTTTAAATTTGAGCAGGAGAGTATGTTCATGTACTTTCAAATTGCAATCACCATTCTTCAAAATCTGGGCCTGTATTAGATTCAACTGCTTTGCCAAATACCAATTTTACTTGTATGCTTTAGACGACCACGTACTTGAATTTGGTACAAAATACAATTTTGTATCTAGCACCTACACATGCATGGCACAGGCGTACAATATTAAAACACCCACCCTGAAAAGAAAGAAAAAACACCCATAAACTAAAATGTTTTTATACTCTAGCTCTGCTATGGACCGACTACAACATGACCGCATTTTGACACACTGCAGAAGTAACATAGACATAAATAATCTCAAATAATTGCTTCTTACAAATACAACATCTTTAATTCATACAACTTTGAATTTATATACACTTTTAAAGAGACAAGAAAGATCGCTTGGTATTCATTCATTTTCATTAAAACTTGCTGAATACACTTCACTAGGTAAATCTTCACAGGCCAGTTTTACTTTTTTTTCACCCCCCCCCTTTTTTGCTTTCAATTAGTGATGCCCCCATTCCTTCAAACGATAAAGCTTGTTCACACAGTTCAGAGACAATAGGGATTAGCTGTATACCGACAAGCAACGTTATACAAGTATTACAGTGTGAAGTCACCATGATCACTCTGTGACCACAACGTTTTAACTTGAATGAAGGATAATATGAACATGTCCATTATTCCGTTCAACTACCTATATTTAAAGAACGAGGGAACAAAAGGGGATATGAATGCTCGAAAAGACATTTTTTATCTTCTAATTTCATGCCATTTGCCCATTACCATTTGCCACTTTGTTTTATTCATAAATAGTCACGCCCGCTTTAGTGACCACCTTTATAGAAAGACTGCATGTTTTGTTTTCCGTCTTACAATGCTCCTCATTATATCACATGTTTAAAGGTAAAGACCAGTATTGGAAACGCCCCAATTTCAAAAAATGATATGGAAGCTCTCATTGCCAATCATGTGAAAGAATATGTTTTGATTAATACATGACGGGAAACCGGCTTCTAATTCATATATTTGGTAAATTTGTTTCTCTCATGGTCTGTGAGAGATGGAAGGTAGTCCCATATACATCTTTCTGTGTATAGTGCTTATAACTTTACGAAGAATGGGCCAAATTTTTTATCATTTTGATGATTCCAGAACCTTGCAGATGCTAGATGATCAACCTTTTCTAATCGATTCCATAACATTTCTTTGACAATGCAATCGTATGACCATAACTGGTCTTTTCCTTTAATAAAGGTACCTGTATAGAAAGAGTGCATGTTTTTGTTTCCCATTGCATCATGTGTTTAAGGTACCTGTACCGGTATATAAAGACAACCTTATCTTGTCTCTCTTACCAGTCTTTACATGGATATACCTACTAGTCAACTGCTGAGCGCTAAAAGGACATTTTAATAGCGTTAACACCTTTCTGGTTCTAGGCATCCAATACACAGTGTTTACTGTATGAATAAAAGTCTTCAGGTGAGTGCCATTAGTGATAAGATTTTATTCTACAAAAAAAAAAAAAATTCTGCAGCGACATTTCGATAAACCAAAGATATAAACTCCACTAAAATAATATTATATATCTTGTAAAAGATTGAAAGAACTTCATAAGAACCCGCTTAAGAAATAGGATTTTTTGTTTAATATTCAAAAGTATTTGCAAGGCATTTGAACCAGTACCTTTTACTTCATTTGCACCTGATCAAACAAAATTTAGCTTCATGAAAGTTAGCAATTTGTGCAAACAAATAAAATTGACATAATGGAAATGAAAGATTTTCAGGTTTCATTAATAATTACTCTTAAAAGTCTCAACACTAGCCAGTTAAAAAAAAGAAATTAACAAGATAGGATTATATATCTTTCAAGTTCTCTTTTGAATCAGTGTAATATTTGCCATACATATTTAATACAGCTTAAAAGGGCTTATTGTAATCACAACTCTTTCCACTTATTACATCTTAAAATTCATGCAAGTTTCTTATAAGTAGGGATATTATCTTTCATTCACACTTTTTTAAAATGTTACAAACACACATACATTTTTTTTTTCTTGAAGATTTTTCTGTAATTTTTTTCAAATAAATCTGCCCTGCAGACGACATATATAATGACAGCATAAAGATGATAAGCATTTAACAACACAAAATAACGTTTCCCTGATACTACAAAATTATGGAAAAACTATGATAAATATTAATAACAAATGCATGCCGTTTACATCGTACATATTTTTCCATGCAGCAAACACCCAATAGTAAATAGTAATTTATCATACATCGTTCATGCCATGTGTTAAATGTACCTCATCTTCCGTAATCGTATCTAGCACACTTTCCCCTTTTTGCTTGTATGCAGGTACATAACATGTATTTGTACATTAATCTATAAATTTCTTAATCCTTTAAAAATATTATGATTACAGGCAAATTTAATTCTCCAGTATGTTGTCGTTAAGAAACTGATTTGACCATTTCGCCTGGACACCAATTTGGATTCAAATGTATAAGAAAGTCAGTAGCCCTTCAAACTCTATTGTTTAAATCCTAGTTTCACCTTGATTAACTTACAATAAGCAGCTGGTGGGTAGGCTAATAATTTCTGATTTGGTTTGAGGTAGAATTCATAGATTCTATTCTCTTTTCCAACCCTGAGCAAACAATAATTTTTTTTTTTTTAGATGAAAAATGAAAAGTGAAATAATTCTAGACCATTTTGTCTATTGAGAAGCAGAAGGGAGTAACTCAGATCACACTTGAGTTACAGTCCTACTGGAGTCTCAGCGGACGACCATTTGTTACACATGAAGCATCAGAACGGGTTGTGGGAGGGGTGTGGTGGTAGGGAGGGGTGTGGTGGTAGGGTAGGGTGGGTGGGGCAAATTTTTCTGACGTACATGTGCATGTATATCCTACCCCTCCATCCTCCCCTCCCTCCTCCCCCTCCCTCTCACTGTAAATAGGGCACATCCCAAAATACCCAACTAACTGTAGCTAGCAAATTAAAATGATCAGACATTAGTCTTTTAATCATTCATATCACTTCATAGGAGAGTATAAGGTTCTTGGACTAACACAAAATTCCATTTTCTATCTAAATCCTCGCTCATCAAATGGCATGCATGAAACTCATTTAAAAACTTGTCACATATTACTCTTTTGGGAACTAATTCCATATCATTTGTAATATATCTATAACCCTATGATAAAATAACAAACCTCTAAAAATCACAGTATAGTAATCATAAATACACGTCGCTCAGAATATAATATTATAGATCTAATGGGGTTAAAATCATCATTGCAATTATATACAACACTGAAAAACTGACGATAAAGATCTCATGCTGCTAAAAATTGAATTTACAAATTAAAAGGACAATTTCATTGTCATATAATCATCATCATGATAGTTCTCATAGTAAGCTTTACAAACTCATTTTGCTAAAATAAACACACATGTACAATTTCTGATTGAATAATTTCACATAAATATGTACAATGATTGATTAATAAGGCTTAGGGACAGGTACATGTATCTGTAAAACTAAAAATGTTTGTGTGTATGAAACTTTTGCAAGTTTCAAGTGCTGTCCAGATTCGCAAAAGTTAAATGCTGCAATATTTTTGTAGATTAGTCAATGGACTGAATGCCAGTAAGCTGTACAACTTAAAATTTCCTCATAAAGGTGCATGTATGGATCTAGTGCGCAATCACTGATGACCGCAAATACACTCGATTTAAAAGTGTCCGTATTAAGAGTAAATGATTAATTTCGAAAATTGATCAAGTTAACATTTTCTTCAACTATCACACAGCCAACATTGGTGAGAAAAAAATAACAGCTTCAGTAACTGTGATTCCATCCAACATAATCGCAGAAGATATACATGTACATGTATAAATCATGGAACAGACAGGATGCAATACTTAGCACACAAGTTCTTTATCATACAACAACAATCGGTAAGCGTACCCTAGTTTGAAAACTAAAATGAATACAAACTACCAAAACATAATCATTCCAATATATCACATAAAATGATACTCATTCTTATAAATATATACCGGTAAATAACTTTTGACTCGTGCCATGTTGCAGTTCTATATATCATTGAAGGCGATTTGTAAGTTTCCTTTGAGGTTTTTAGTGGACCCCTCTGTTTCCAACATGTATTTCTTAAATATGTTTCAAATGCTTATAATTGATTTGTAATGTTTTGTCGGAAACATAAATAAATTTGAAATCTTGAATCTTGAAGTGAATTACACTTAAGACCTTTACTGCACTGAGCTTCTTTGTTCATCCCGATTTGCCATTCAGTTTCCAACAACACCAACAAAAACATGTGGTATAATACTGAACAAGAGTTTAGATGGAACCTATTCTATTATAGTAAACCTTGTTGCCGGATAATGCTTTAGAGTGAAATACCGGTACAATTCTTTACACCTGTGACCTTGTAGCACATTTAGCACACTTCAAAAGCAATTTCTATGTTTTTTTTTCATCCCGAATGGGTCCAGAATTCATTTTCAGGTGTTTCAAGGGATACAGTATTTAATCCTAAATGACTGGACAATCTTTTCATGAAAGGGCGAGTCTTGGCATCGCTTCATTTTCAAACTTGCTACTCCTTTCCAGTCCAAGTCCAAATTCAAATCATTCTATTATTCTAATTGATTGCCCCTAGCAAACAAGTTCAAACAAAACGCACTGCTTCACATGCAGATACGGAAAAAAGCCTTCTATTGTGCTGTGCAACATTTACTCAAGAGGTCTGCTGCTAGCCTGAAGGACAATAACTAGTACCTTTCATGCAGAGCCAACAAATCTCTGGCTCTTGCCTGATGAAACCATATTCATTGGTACATATATTAAGACAAAGAACAACTAAAGCACACTGGACATCGAGAGCACTTCCCACAGTTACTACTGACAAACCAATTGACAAAGCTACATGTACATTTACTAATGGAAGCATTAAGGTGTAGCTCAAACTACAAATGGCAAATTCTATCCATTTTTTTTCTCCTTCACCTCCTCAATTTTTGGCACGTTAACTACAAACTTTGCACTTGAGGATGAAAGTCAGTTTATCAGGTAGTGCAATTAAATACACACAAACACTCACAGTGCACTGGATCTAGGGAAACTTGTCTAGGTGCCATTTCATTTTTTTAATGGGCACAAAATGTGCGAAGTGCCCCTGA
>BEXV01001243.1:84626-100165 GCA_003118195.1 Hemicentrotus pulcherrimus
AAAAAAAATAAGAATGGGCAATCCCGAGGAAACAATAAAATTGTTCAGGGAGGCTCATCGGTATAAATCGTTTAGGTCTGACCTACAACAAATTTCCGCATGCACAACAGGGGAGCAATTTGGGGATGGTTAATTCATTGTTACAGTTATCGTAGTCGGTCTGCGGCGAGATCTGATCAGGCCTTGAACAAAGTGAAATCGAGGATCTTCACATGCATTTTGTTTTAATAATGACCAAAGACTGGTAGTATATAATTATCATTTGTGAC
Source organism: Hemicentrotus pulcherrimus (assembly GCA_003118195.1). Classification (NCBI taxonomy): domain Eukaryota; kingdom Metazoa; phylum Echinodermata; class Echinoidea; order Camarodonta; family Strongylocentrotidae; genus Hemicentrotus; species Hemicentrotus pulcherrimus. Next base: position 84,896 of record BEXV01001243.1, read on the forward strand.
CCTACACCACAAAAAGAATAGTGACCGTCCTGACCAAATACACCTTTACGAGCCAGAGCAAGATAACACTGAGCTCCTATAGAAAATCAATTCATCAGAGGGTCAGCAAAAACTTGAAATATACAATTGGTTTTCAACATTTGGACATTATTTTTGATGCTCTTTTGGTACATGAAGATCAAATTTAGATTTTTTTTTTTTCTAAAAATGGATTTTATGATGTCCCAGCTTTGGTACTTTATTGCACAGGCAGTAAATGATCAATCACCTAGAAGAGAGCCTGTTTGAGGGCTCTCAAGCAGGTATTACCTGCAGATCTCAAATTAGTTTGAGGGTTATAAATAGTCAACAAGTCTGAAATGTACAAAGGGGCATATCCATGCTACCGCAAAACGTGTAACTTATAAATGAATAAGCGAGTTTGTAATTAGGATTGTGCAGATCAAGGTCGATCATTCCCAAATTGTAAAACCATTGAGATGAATACTTGTAACGTGCTCATGAAAGTTATGTAATTATTATTCATTTATGTACCGACAGTACATTTTTCTGATACACAGGTGGAAGTATTCTTCTCAAGAGGGCAAACAAAAGGTAATTCATGAAGCACATCATTCACATTGACAGTGATTATTCTAAAATGCGCAAGTGGAACGTATCCATAGTGTAAAAGATCTGTGGATATTTGAGGGTCTTGTGTTCCGAAGCTATATACGAACTGGCTTATATTGCAACTGCGTGCAGCTATTAAAGGTATTAATTGTGCATATTCACTGAGCTCTGTGTGATAAGATACAGGTGTACAGAAATGTGAGAAATGTTACACGTTAGGTCATCATTCTTTAAAAAAACATTTGGGTTAAAAAAAGATACAATTAGACTCACTCACCTATGTGATGTTCCAAGTGGAGAAAAGCATGAAAAGAAAAGAGAAAGATTTAAAAAAAAGTGTTATTTCAATCAATATTCATTTTGTATTTAACTTGATCATATAAAATACAGAAATCTATATATCTACATATAGAATCATACATGTTCATTTATAGCCTTGCCAGCCTTCCAGCTGACTCAAAATCAATCAAATCAACAAATTATCAGCCAGTCAGGTTGACCCGAGAGCAATAAAGTGTCTCCTTAAAGTGACAATTTTTGAATCTTTTGATCAAGAATGCTAGAAATTACACTTTATACAAAAGCAGAAAGAGCAACAACACCAAAAATCAAGTCTATATCCAATGTCATTCTCAATTATGTGCAATATAATGGTACCTAATGATTACACTCTCTAAATTGGCAATGTAATGTCAAATACAAAATCACTATTTTCATGTACAAATTGGCAATTTCTATTAAAAGTTACATTGACATTGATTCATTTAATAACAGTTTTATGTTTTTTCAATCTATGTACATGTAAGGGTGGAAAATAAGATTAATTGTTGCCAATTTAAGGAGGGAAAACTGATTAAATTAGAGAATAGTGTGCTAAGGGTTTAGGTAATCTTTGATGCTATTTCGCCTTGCAGTCGAGTATAGAATAGAATAGAATAGAAATGGTTTATTAAAAAGATCATCGCAGCAAATGGCTGAATTACGATCCATTTCACAAAGATACAGTACATGTACAATACAATTGCAATTCAAATTCAAATAACACAACATACATGTATAACATAGTATTTGTGTTGTCAATGTGTTTGGGGAATTCCTTGAATCAGTCTGTTCCAGAGTGACTGGGTCGAGCTTGCTTTCAAAAATACATCCATTAATCTCTAAATAAATCAATCCAATTCATCCAATGAACATCCAACCTTCCCTCCGGCTCTGTGCCCTTCATTGCATGGATGTAACATGATCGCGATCACTTCAAGAAGCTCATTCTCTTTAGAGTGCTGCATGTAGCCAATCGGCCATTCAAATGTGAAAAAAATTACGATGACCTCATATATAATTCAAATATAATTTGCTACTACGAGCGAGAAGGAATTATGTTGTTAGATATTAATGGCTACATGTACATGGGCATTACAGGGAAATCTAACCTAGATAGCAAACTACTCTAGAAGAAAAGAAGAAAAATCACAGGAGCATACCGGTGAAACCTTTAATGAAGAAGAAAAAAAAAGAAAAAAGTATTTATGATTTTTTTTGAAGGTTGCAATCACTATATTTATGGGCTCTTCAAATTGGCTCAATAGGTAATATGGCTGTGTGATGAAGTGGCAGACAACTGTCCTATTTGTTCCCTCACATAAAATGACTTGAATTTCAATTTTTCAAAGATGGATAGAAAGGTGATGAAAAAGAAAGGGAGAGAAAGTGAGAGAAAGTGAGAAAGTGAGAGGGAAAGAGAAAGATACACATTTCTACCCTTTTCAATTCAAATTTAATTCTATTTCGGTTTCCAACAAAACATTACAAATCAATTATAATCATCTACAAAAGTTAAGGAATATTTATTGGAAACAGAGGTAATCCTCATAATTAATTCTACCCCTTTTAATTTCAATTTCAATTTTAATTCTAACAAAACATTATGAATCAATTATAATCATCTACAAAAAATAAGGAATACATATTGGAAACATAGAGGTCCACTAAAAAGCAGCACTTGTACAAATGTGGACCCCTCAAATAATAGTTAAAACAGATTGATTAAGTAATGTTAAAGGCAAAATGATGTAATATTGAAATAACCATAGAATAAATTATTGAAATCATTCATGTTTTATTGAATTCTTGCTTTCCTCTACTATGCAAGTACTCACTCCTCCATGTGTCTATAATGTTACCATCATAATCCATTGCATTCTTTCCTGCTTACACTCCAGTATCTTCTCCATCATCTCCTCTCTCTCTTCTCACGTTCTCTCTCTCTAAATCAATCATTCCACCTATCAATCATTCATTCCTTCTATTTGCTTTCCCCTTCACTCATCTCTCCCTCTATCTTCTCTCTCTCTCTCTCTCTCTCTCTCTCTCTCTCTTTCTCCAGCACACTCTTAAAGGGAATGCGGACTACAGAGTACTAGTAAAGTATTTTTAGTTTTATTTGATATTTTTCATATTATCTTTCATTTCCCAATTGAGGAGTATCTTAATGGCAATGCAAAATGAATAGGATACCTCTCAAACTCCTTTGTCAAATATGACTTGAAAATTATTTTGCTTTTCATTCATGTAATACCACATACCCTGTTTGATGTCCAGTTCTTATATGTCATTTATATTCAGCAAGACTGTTAATGATTTTGCTACAAATTATAATGATTCCAAAACCTGGTGATACACAACTGTCCCCACCTATAATCATCAACCACCAGGAAAATAACCACCTGGAAAATAATCACAAGAAAAAAAAAAAACATTACTATATCTTTCTTCAAAATTTAATTCCATGAACAGAATTAAAGATTCCCTTTAACACACCCCTGCATCGCTCTCCTTCTTGTTTGCACCGCTTCTCAAACTCCCGGATTTCTTTGACGTCATCGCGCCTGCAATATTCACCGCCGTCGAGTGGCGACCACGGCCCTATACCCCCCAACCGCACATGCACCGATAAGCTTCCCTAGCTCAACCCAAACCGAGCTCTCGAGGATTTCTTTGTAATCCTTGCAAAAAAAAAGATCAAGATAGTATCTTTCCCGAGCTATAGCTCCAGTGTCTCTGCATACTTAAGGATTATCTTGCATAAATTAAACTTGAATTCAAAACACGACGTCGCCCAAATGCAATGAATAGCAAATCCCTTGGGACTTTTTATCCTCTGCTCAAGATGAGAACAGATTTGACATTATTTTTATAATCGTTCCAATCTCAACGCCGACTCAGACGACTTATGACGACTAGTGGCGGTGGATTTATTGATGTGTAAATTAGAGATGTTATCATTAATTCATCGTAAAGCTTATCTTGAATTTACAATTATCATATTACTAATGAAACTTTGATACGATGGCTGCAAAAGAGGCATTACAAAACGTCTCCCACAGTTATCTGTGAAAGAAATTAACACAATTCCACCAAATGTACTGGAAGCGCATACTATATTTATGCTATTGATTCTGTAGATTGTCATATAATGGGTATCATTTATATATTTCTCTGACGTACATATCATCTAATCCAAAAACCCTTTATGTTGTTGAAATGAAAAAGAAAATCTTGAAATAATTATGTTTCTCCTTGTACTTTCGCCCTTTTTTTTCTAAAATAGGGGCCCAAAACGGTCATTCCCCCTCCCCCAAAAGTGTTGTTTGGTTGTATTTTTACTAATACAGGGAGGTGGAAAAACAAAAAGTAAATGTGTTTCTCAAAATAACAGAAAAAAATAATAATGATCTTACATGTTGTCTGCTGAGATGATAACATACATTAAATGTCTTTTTAGCTCTTAAAGCGTATCGGCAAGGTCACTGGACAGGTGGTTATCTCATCAACTCTGCTCTCAAATAACATAAGAAAAAGAGGATCATGGGGGACTAATGGTCACTGATTAGGCATTGTTTTCTATATAGAGGGAGCATGCAAGTAGCTACAAGTAGTGCAGTAGGCCTTTAAGCAGATGATGGTAATATGCCTTCTAGTTCTTCTCCATATGGTTGTAACATGTTGTCCACGTGGAGTCAGATGAGTTTTAACTGTTATCAATTGACATGAGTGAACAACAACCTTCTGGTTCTAAACAGATCATGATATAAGCATTTCTACATGTACCCTCCCTTCAATTTGGTCTGGTTTAATGGTTTATTCTGCCTGACTGCTAAGAAATCATGTGTACGCTTGTAAGTAAGCAACCAGAGGACTGACGGCTTTAAGTCCTATCTGAGGGACTTGGTAATGAGCATTAATACCAAAGGGTACAAACACATCAACTAAGTTTTGAACCCGGGACTTCCTGCTCTATACCACTGAGCCATCGCGCCTCTCAACTAGGGGCTTCATTAACATGCTGTCTGGTGTCTTCACTCTTTTCATTAAAGATAAAGTTGAGTTCTGGTAATGCGATTGCATTTCGAAAGAAACCGTGTGAATCAATCAGAAAAGGTTGATCATCTAGAATATATAAGTATTTGTGTGTACTGCAAGGTTCTGGATTCATCAAATTGATAAGAAATTTGGCCCAACCTTGGTAAAGTTACAAGCATTGTACACAGAAAGATGTACATGGGACAATGAAAATCAGTCCAGAACTTTATGCTGTTACATACCATATTTAGAATATTAAGGCATTTGAAGAGCCATGCTTTTCAGGGAACATTTTTAATCTGATGTTCTTCCACACTTGCATACATACATGTACATAACAATGAAAACGCTCACAAATTATTTTTCACCTCTTCCCAGAACTTAACCTTCTCTTTAAGTTCAAGACAGTTTGGTACCACGTTGGTACCTGGGTAATATTGTGACTGAACCCTTGGCCTGCACGATACATGCCCTCCAGCCTTTTCACCCTATCATATCCAATTAATTCTGCAATAACTTCCATCAGCTGATATAAGTTCACACTGATACTAAAGTTAGGCAAGAAAGTCACAGAACACATAGAGCTATCAAGCTCCTTTATGACTGTCAAACAGGTGAAGTTTAAATGTAATTTCAACGGGAGAGGGACAACTGCCCCCCTATCAGCTCACGCTACTATTCACAAAGCAGTCATACTGGTTGATATTTTACTTTAAAATTTTTACCAAGTTATTTTTTTTTTTTTTGCATCTCACAGCTTTACCATTGATCATGCTGTATTCTGATGTCTGACATTTTAAGCCCTGAAATTTTGACCTTTAGCATTTTTTACCTCTTCAGATTTTCTTCCCTCTGACATTCTTATACATCTGGCATTTTTTTCCCTAACATTTTACCTCTTAAAGATTCAACCTTCTAATTTTGTACATCTGAATTCTTTTTTTTTGGGGGGGGGGGGAGCATTTTTATCTAATACACAATTTTTTTAAAAATTTGGAAAACTTTTAAACTCTGAACATCTATACAGAGGATAATGGATTAACTAATTGCCAGTTAAGGCAAACACTTGATGAATCTAGAAACAAAAAATGGACTGTAATTCTCCACCTGGAAACGATAATGCTATTACATATTAAGGATGATTCCAACATATGTGAACAGCACTTCAATTAATCTAAAGTTATTGCAGAGTTTATTACATAAGACAGGTCTTACACCACCAGGCATGTAATAGCTCGGCCTGCCGTGAGTCGAGTGAGACATTATTACCTTCTTAAGCTGAGAATAAAGGCCCGTCCCCATCAGCTCGAGTTTGCCAAATAACCGGCTATTTTCGGGATATTATTCTGAAGCTCGGAATTGCGTCCTCACCAGACCGGTATGCTTATCAAAAACTAGCTCAGATGGGCGCAAATTAGCCTGCTCTTTCCCAAATAGCAGGATATTTTGGAAACAAGACCAGCCAGCATTTCTCTCTATATTTTGTGGACCAGATATCCTGCTAATTGCAACTGCGAGCGGATGAAAGCGCAAATTAACTGGCTAATTTGCGATCGGGATAGTTAAAATAACGGGTTATTTGGCAAACTCAAGCTGATGAAGACAGGCCTATAATTACTTTCTTAAGCTGAGAATATGATTATAAACCTTCCTCCTTTCATCAACGCACTTACCGGTCAATGACGCTTTTGTCACAGTAATGTGGATTCTTGAATCTGCGGATTGCAACGGATATTACGATAAAGAAGCATTGCTGATATCTCATCAGCTTGTAATCTATGTCATGCGACAATGTATCTTGTGTGTTTTATGCTTCTTTTATCGACCCTAAGAATTCTAAGCGATAAGAGGGGATCTTCATTAATGTCAAATTGGTATAGGCATGGGAAGATTAGAGGCAATTTGAGAGTATAATTACATTTTTGAAGGATGAAAATATCATTAAAACCATCCTAATTCCCTGAAGATAAATGAAGATGGACTGTCAGTCTGACGGCTTCATTCCTGACCATAAAAAATTGGAAAATCCATGTAAAAACTGTTTTATAAATTGGGTCTGAATTTGAACAAAAAAATCTCAAGTGTTTTCACATCAGCTGTAGATAGCAATAGCAAATAAATATTTCCACATTCATGACAGATATTTTAAAGTGAGAAATTGGTCACATTGCCTTCTCGTGACTAGTAGAACTGGTGTCTTTTTTATACTATATTTTCTTAAAGTAATTCAAAAGTCATGTATACATCTGCTGAAGAGAAGTCAAATGTAAAATATTCGAAAAAGTATAAAAAAAAAGAAAAATCAAGCAAGCTGAGGCAGTACACCAAACACATCATTTTAAGCGCTATACCAATGTAACTATAATGATTATCATCCATGTAGAATGTGATCCAAGATGGGCCAATATGTTCATATCTGATTGAGATAGCATTACTGAAGTATGCCTTATTGACTGAGATGTAATATGGAACAAATATTTAATTGCTGTCATTCATGTACAGGAGAGAATGTTAAGTTGTCCTAAGAAGGAGCCATACTAATGAATTATTAAGGTAAGATATTTAATGGAGATATTAATGAATTACGGGTATATTAAAGCTTATCTGCCATAGTTTACAGGAGGGATTAGAGCGCCCTGCAAGGTCACTGGACAGGTGGTTATCTCATCAACTCAGCTCTCAGTTAACATAAGAAAAAGAGGATCATGGGGGACCAATGGTCACCGATTAGGCACTGTTTGTTATATAGATGGCGCAAGTAGCTACAAGTAGTGCAGTGGGCCTTTAAGGTAATATATTCAATGGAGATATTAATGAATTACGAGTATATTATTAAAGGTAATATATTTAATGGAGATATTAATGAATTACGGATATATAAAGGTAATATATTTAATGGAGATATTATTGACAAACATTTTGAGATGGGGTAGTACATAAAAGGGATAAGAGGTTATTTTTTAAGTTATGAATTGTTACAGGGGAGTGAGATGCAAAATGCCCCATGAATCAAATTGCATACGAAAGGGGAAAAAAAGGAAAAGGGGGAAGGAAGAAAAGAAAAGGGGGAGAAAAGAGAAATGGAGAGGTCATGAAACATGCATTGAAAACAACCTCCTTTTTACCCTCCCCTCACTCGATTCATGGCCTTGTTTTTTGCAATTCATCCATTGACTATCGAATGGCCCCTCCCCCTTAAAATCAGTTCCCTTTCAAAAGCTTGACCCATATGTAGCTGAAAGAGTTACATCACTTTAATTTCTTCTGATTGGTCAATCATTTTATACAATCTCAAATAGCTCCCTCTTAACCCGTTATTAATTGGCTGTGAGAGATAGTTTCATAAATGGAAGTCGCTACTGATTAGTCAATCATTTCATGGAATAGAACCTAAAATATAGTTCCTCCTGTAGAGAATGTGCATGGGAGAGAACTAGTCAGAGCTCCATGATTTAACCTATGACTACATAATGCATACACGTGTGTTGCAACTATTTCTCACAATACGCTATGGGTGGACCCATGCTATGGCACTGATTAATACAACATACTGTACGTGTAAAACATGTCAATTGGGACATGACTCTGAAACGCATGTCCGGTGTACAGCACTGATCAAGCACTATCCCTTTGACAGCACGCTATACCTATTATGGTATCTTCACTGATCACTGCACCTGTTGAAAGCAGGAGGGGGTGTACAAATTTTGACCCAAGCAATAAATATTGGTATCCAAAGTATTCCTACATGTACATTGTCATTATACAAATATTTCATGCTCTGGCGTTCAATATACAGTGGAAACTCATTATAATGGATCCTTGGGGCCAAGGGAATTACATTGTTGTATCAGGAATCTTGTTATATCAGGGTAAACAAAACAAAAAATATAAAGAGCTAGGACCAGAAAAAGATTGTTGTAAAAGATATATACCTTGTTATTTCAGATGTTTTTATTCTGAGGTTTCACTGTACATGTATAACAAAATATATGAACCAACAAAATATTATACTGATACATATTATACTGAACAACGAAATGTATGCAATATTTGTTGTATAAAATTGAGGGTATCTGGCGATATCATGCCTTACTCATTTGGAGTCGGACCCACTCAACTTTATTCAGGTTCTCCTTGCGTGAGATGCACGCAGCTAAGACAGTGCAAGAAATGGATAGGCCCAGGGAAGAGAGGTAAGCAGGCAGTCTATTCACTTTTTTTTTCACTTACAATTTCAATTTCAATTTATTCATGTTTCTAACAAAACATTACAAATCAATTAAATGCATTTTTTAAAAATGTAGAACTACATGTTGGTAACATAGGGGTCCACTAAAAAGCAATGCTTGTACAAGTGTGAACACCTCAAATGACACTTAGAAATAATGAGTAACTACAAAAGAAACTACAAAATAGGAGGGAGGGGGATGCCAACAGAGATGAGAAATTGACAAGACAATACTTTACATGACAAAGATACAATGTAGAAGAACACTGTCATAATACAAATAATAATAATTATATTCAGCTTTGACATAGCGCTCAATACATTTCGGACGTCGCTAAGCACTTTACAGATATATACTATTACCCCGGTCATTGGATTCAGTGCTTGCCTGCACTTTTGAACACATTATACCCATAGAAAAAGCTTGTCATACATGTATTGCACAGTCATTGGCTATTCATTTCATAATATACAGACATAGAAATTCCCTCTTTTATAAGTCTCATTCCCACAGCAGCAGGTTTTCTATTACTATAACATGAACTGCAAGTGAGGAGTGAAATAGTAGGTGTGGGTAACAAAGGTCCTGGGAAATTTTCATAAAGTTGCTTTTGTAGATTCTAGCGGTGCAGAATTATTGTTGATTGGTACACTTTGAATGTTATGTTATGTTATGTTATGTTTGTGGCTTACAGCAGGGCTGTATCATACCGCCTCAATTCACATCAAAAGGTTTTTTAGTTATTCTATGCAGAGAGTTATGCGGTAACATGATTCTCATTCTGATGAATACCAAAATCAATGGAGATCCCTTGATAACGGTTTAGGGATTTCCCCCGACAATCTCAGGTGCTAAAGTACAAATATGAGGCCTATTTACGTTAAGAGAAAATCCATTTGAAGTACCATTTACAATATTGGACAAACTAATCAAAAAAATTAATAATTATTTCTAATTGATTATAATGAAACTTTTTATATCATATCTGTATGCTTGATATTTATATTTGATGGGCTAGCTTTTTATTTCATTTTGTTTTATATACACTGATGTAATCTTTAAAGTACTCTTCCTATGTATATATATTCAATTTGGTGTCTTTATGATCTGTTTTATGTTTTTTACACGGACTTGCTGAAAAGCAATAGGCTGATGTGAGTTTTACCACGAATTGATTACCACAATATTGCATCACAAGACTTTTACCTGCTATCTATCAGTCATCGCTTCTCTCTTCATCTCCCCCAACTCATTAAAATTCTTCGTTGGTTTCAATACTCAAGCAAAATCCATCAACCCCTTTGGCTTCTTGTACCTTACCTTATTTTTTCATTTTGTTTTTCGCAGGTGCTAACTCGATCGCTATATGCAAAACTTGAGAGGGGTGGTGGGACGGAATCTACCTCTATATATTCGGTTTGAGTGTTGCTCGCATGACTGCGCACTTATTCAAGGTATCCGTGACGACGCACGGTGCAGCCGGAGCTAAAGTGACAATTTGCGGTCAAGTCGCCCGACCATTTAAGTATCGGGTATCAGGGTTTTGTAGCAAAGATATAAGAGCTAGCATGTTTTTTGTACCTAGCCCAACAAACTGCATTTAGTGTGCATATATTGAACAATAGTACTACTACAGTCCCACCTACTGACTCCAGCGTCACTAGTAAAGGGAGAATATGCCCTTTGCCCTTTTCACTATGCCCTTTTCATATCTTTTTATGCATAATTTTATCATTGCAGGGTTGTGTAGCAAAGATATAAGAGCTAGCATGTTTTTTTTTACCTAGCCCCACAAACTGCATTTAGTGTGCGTATGTTGAAAAAAAGGTACTACTTCAGTCCCATCTACTGACTTCAGTGTCACTAGCAAAGATAATCACCTGACCATTTAGGTAGCGGGTATCAGGGTTTTGTAGCAAAGACATCAAGAGCTAGCATGTTTTTTTACCTAGCCCCACGAACTGCATTTAGTGTGCCTATGTTGAACACTAAAAAGTAGTACTTCAGTCCCACCTACTGACTTCAGTGTCACTAGCAAAGGGAGACTATGCCCTTTGCCCTTTTCACTATGCCCTTTTCAAATCTCTTTGTGCATAATTCTATCATTGCTTACTTTCCTTGTAAGCCTTTCAATCGAATGTGCATGGCACCATTGATAACTCATCTGATTCACTGTATAAGTGTACAGGAAATAGAAGAAGACTTCTGAAAATGCACCACAAAACAAGAAAAGACAAAGACAAATAGAGAAGGAACCACCTGGAGCTAGAAGGGCATTCACTCATATACTTTAACACAGATTTAACACCCTTCTGGCTCTAAACAGATGGAATCTTAGAAAACCTCTCCTCCTTATATCCCCATGCATCACTTACTGCAGAGACAATGGGAGCTGACAGGGCGTAAGAGGGGTTTCATCAGCCGAAAATGATTGGGCTCTGGCAGGGACAAGTCGGCTCTCGTGCAAGAAGGAAAAGGAATAAGCCTTTCTTAAAATCAAAGCATCTGTTCATCTTCGATCCAATGACAGTTCTTACTTACATGTATCTTCTTGTGTGCAATACTGATAGCATTTCAGGGAAAAGGAGAGAGGGACTGAATACGAGCATGGACCTAATAGATTTCTTATTAGGTCCATGGTGAAACAGACTAGTCTCTCGTATTAACAATTAAAAGTCTCTCATAACTAGGCCACTTTAGAGAGACTTTAGGGTTTATATCTAGACATACTGTAAATCTCTGTGAAACAACCTTTGATGTTTTACTTGAAATCAGTTTATATATGATCCAGCTACGTATATCTCCTTTGGAGCACTTGAGAATTAACAGCTTATTTGTCAATTTGAGTGCTCTTTATCCTTGGTTTCATAATCACTTTCATTACAAAATGCCATTCAATCAATTGAAATCTGCTTGCTTGGTTTCTATGTTGTTTCTATACAATTAGCTCTGAATAACCTATTCAATAATTGTCATCGTCTTAATAATTGATGGGATTAATTATTGATAGATTAAAGATGAAGTAAAGACACACAAAAGATGGAAAAAAGAGAAAAATAGAAGAAAAAAATGAAAAGAAGAGAAGGAGAAGGAGGAGTTGAGAGGGAGAAAGAGAGGAAGATAGAGGACTTCCCAAGAGTAGATTACCAGTTGTGTTCTTTCGAAACGGTAACCATGGCATTTCACTAATCCTCTTTATATATAACTACATCATGAATGCAAGAAAAATTACTTTAAGGTGAAGCGATCTCACTTCAGGTATATGGAGAGAAACGGGCCTAATTTTGCCAATTTTACACAAAATAAAGTTGCCATAAAATAAATTTATTTTTCTTAATTTTGTTTAAAGAAAAAAATGAGAGGAAGAGAAGGAAAGGGGAGTTGAGCAGGAGAAAGAAAGAAAGAAAAAGAACTTCCCAAGACTAGAGTACCAGTAGTGTACTTTCTAAACAGTAAGCATGGCATTTCACTAATCCTCTTTATATATAACTACATCATGATCAAAATAACTTTACTCACTTCAGGTATATAAAGAGAAAGGGGCTTAATTTTGATCATTTTTTATTATTTTTTTTTTAAATCTTCATTTTGTTTCAAGTTTCAACTGGTTTCTTTGTCATCTTGTCATCTCAAATATTTTAAAGTATTGATTGATGTTAGAACTCAACAAGCATACGAAATTCACTTGCTGAAAAAGTACAAGTGCATCAGATAATCTTATCTACTTTATCCTCCATCTCTCTTTTTGATGAAAACATCTTCAAACCTTTTCCCTCCTGTACCTTTCTTTCAATCACGCAAAATGTGACATAATTATTCTATTGCAGCTGAACTGAAAACGTGCTTCCCATTTCCATTCTTAGCCAGTCACGATGTGATTAGTTGCTTGGGTTGCCTGTGATATCAGGCATGCCAGAGAGCGTGTGGCTGCTTAGCAGGAGAGAAAGGGAGAGTAAGAGAGAGAGAGAGAGAGGAAGAAGGAAAGAAAGTAAGAGGGAGAGAGAAAAAATGATAGAGGTAGATAGGTAGATTGAGGGGGAGAGAGAGAGGAGAAAGGGAAGTTAGGGAGAGAAGGAAAGATAGAAAGACAGAACGATAGAACNTTTCTTTGTCATCTTGTCATCTCAAATATTTTAAAGTATTGATTGATGTTAGAACTCAACTAGCATAAGAAATTCACTTGCTGAAAAAGTACAAGTGCATCAGATAATCTTATCTACTTTATCCTCCATCTCTCTTTTTGATGAAAACATCTTCAAACCTTTTCCCTCCTGTACCTTTCTTTCAATCACGCAAAATGTGACATAATTATTCTATTGCAGCTGAACTGAAAACGTGCTTCCCATTTCCATTCTTAGCCAGTCACGATGTGATTAGTTGCTTGGGTTGCCTGTGATATCAGGCATGCCAGAGAGCGTGTGGCTGCTTAGCAGGAGAGAAAGGGAGAGTAAGAGAGAGAGAGAGAGGAAGAAGGAAAGAAAGTAAGAGGGAGAGAGAAAAAATGATAGAGGTAGATAGGTAGATTGAGGGGGAGAGAGAGAGGAGAAAGGGAAGTTAGGGAGAGAAGGAAAGATAGAAAGACAGAACGATAGAATTAGAGGGATAGAGAGAGGAAGGAGGAAAGACAGAGAAGAAGAAGGAAAGAGAAAGACAAGACACAAAAAGAAGGACAGATAGAGAGAGAGGGGGGGAAGAAGTAAACCGTAATGGAAGAATGACAAGAACAAACAGGAAGTCTTTGTACTCTGCGCACTATTTTGATGAGTTATCATAAAACCTTGCTGCAGTCTTGGCCCTTTCACATTTCATTTCAAGAAGGGTTCAGTCCGGACTCAGTCTGGATCCAAAGACGAGATGGAGGAGGTGATTTGGACATCCCAGAGAGTTGAATTTGACACCAATGAATTATTCAACAGTCTATGTTCTTCAACAGCTGGACAGAGCCTTTCATATAGAACATGGTACATCATCATGATTGCAGAAGGGCAAATGAGTTTTGTACAAAATAAATTTAAGCCAACTTCCAAGGAATAATAAATGCAATAATATACACTACACTAGATGCAATCTCTGGTAGAAATATTACTACAAAATTTTTGAGAGAAATAAAGTACACTTGTTTCAACACTACAATATCTACATGTATTTACAATTATAATTTTGGGGGTAAAATTTTACACGCATTCTGTACAACAGAAAATTTCCTTCCTCAGGTTGAAGAAGTCTTTTCAATTTAAATTCAGCTGAAGAAAATTGGCAGCATTAAATGGAAATTTTGTTCTGGAGAGCTTGAAGTACTGCAGCCCTGGGAATGTATAAAAAAGCTCTGATTCAAAATCCAACAATACATTATAACTGTCAAAAAGAAATCTCATTTTCCTTATAGCAAAATCAAAAAGAACCTCCACAAACAAAGGAATATGTCACTGTTTCAATTACATGTAGCTGGAAGTTGGTTTGCAAATGGCTGAAACTACCTCGCATACAGTTACTCGCTATCCATCATGGAATTATCAATTGGGCTTTGAAAACAGATCCCCAAAATGAATTATGAATTCTAACTCACATCAAAGCAAACGACTCTATCAAATCTGCAGCTCTCCCGAAAACTACGCTTCCCTCTGTTGTCAAGCGCTTACGGTGCATCAGAGCACAGCTGGGCTTTTGTCTCGAATCGCGGAGGACAGGTGCACGGTCTCAACGACATCATTATCAATCAATCGCAAAACTTAACTCATACGTTGCCACACATAAAATATTAAATCGTCCGATAGCATGGGTGTTCTGGATATTGAAGTAATGGGTTTATAGATCTAAAAATATTGAATATTTGAAAGCATAAATAAGGCTTTTTTCAGGTATTATGAAAAATCAATCTCATATATATATATACATGTTCACGCAGTGTATGAAACTGTGTAAAAATGCCTTTTTGTTCACAGAATAGCTACTGTTCTTGATCTGGTGCAGGAAAAATAAAAGCTCTTTAAAGCAACTTTTATATCTCTTCTTAACTTTTCCAGGTAACATTCCAAATATCTTGTTTTGCTTTGAAGGGGGGGGGGGG
>BEXV01001243.1:104164-118517 GCA_003118195.1 Hemicentrotus pulcherrimus
TGTTAAGTAAGTATTCCCCTTAGACAGAGTGCAACTTCACAGCAGCTTTAAAATTTTATTATCTTGCTAACAATCAACTAAACTCAAAGAAATCTGAAGAAAAAGATAGGCAAAAACTACACATGCGCTACCTAAAAAGGCAAGTTTAAAGACCTGGGGCCGTATTCTGAAAGTGATATTACCTTTTATTTTAGGGAAATCATATTTATATATTGTCATAACAAACTGAAAATGCGCAGAACATGCAGACATTGACAAATGAATTTGCCTAATTTCAATTGACATCTTTTTACTACCAAACCTGGATCCAGCACAATATATAACCCTTATACCGTAAATCTAAACTTGTAACCCAAATGCAAACCCTAAGCCTTTTCCTCTGACCGATTAAAGCCAAGAGCAATATTAAATCGGGTATGGCATTTTTACAAAACATCAACCTAAGATTAAAACAATATATCAAACCCAAACCCTACCTCTAAACCTAGACCAACCCAATAGCAATTCTAACCCTATAAACCCAATGGCCCAAATTCACAAAGGAGGTTTAACTTAACCCGTGGTTTAAAACCTCCATAACCCATGGTTTAGAAATTAGCGCAAAATAAGTGCACCTTGCCTTGCGCATGCCTAATATTGGAGTGTTAAAACTATGGGTTAGATTTAAACCTCCTTTGTGAATTTGGGCCAAACCAAAAAAAAAACAGGAGCACTTATGGCAGGAGCACTTATGGCAGGAGCAGATGCCTGGGGGGGTTTCACAAAGATCCTAAGTTTAACTTATGTCTAAGTTGGACTTAACAATTATGGAAAGCCTTTAGCATCAATGAAAATATTTTGTAAAAGTTATTTTAAAAGGTATAGAATATTGATTCAAAGCTTTCATATTTTCTCTAATGAAGGAGATTTCCTGTTCTTGATGTGGAATTTATCCTTGAATTTTAGCTTTCAAAAAGACTTCAAATAGCTCTCCACAATTTTGAAGATCAACTTACAAATGTAGAGTTGAGTTTGACTTTGGATCTTTGTGAAACACCCCCCAGGAGTCACATGTGAAGGAGGCCATGTGCAGCTAAGTCCGGCCGGCCGGCTTGTACCTCCTGGCTTGATGAGTCAATGTCAAAGCGCGGGAGTGACAAAATTTCGGAGAAGCGAGGATGAGTGAACCTGTCAAGGTCAGACAAGAGAAACGGACAAGAGCTTCCCCTTCCCCAAAGATCACGGGTCCCCCAAGGGAAATAAGCACACTCGCTAGACAAATACGGGTCCTTCCGTAAACACGATTACAATATGGAAAACAGGGAAAGAGGCGATGGTTGGTTAAGGTGATTAAGAGGACTGTGGTGGCTGGAAGCGAACGGAAGGACGGGGGACGGAGAGGGGACGGAGAGGGGAAGGAGAGGGTGACATGTTACATTTACTTTCTCCATGCATAGAGCTAATAGGGTACAGGAGGTAACCAGTGCATTTGTCATTTTAGGGAGAAAGGTACAAGTGTCCAAAGGCACTAATGTCCTTTNAGAAAATTATATTAATTTTCAAAATAATGTGTTATGCCTATAGATGGAAATTAAACCAATGAAAAACATATATCCATACAATATGAAAGCCACATGGTATCATACAGAGTCTGCATGGTCATGACATTGGATTGTAAAAGAAACCCCATGGTAACGATTGAAGAAAGTTGATCACACAAGGTTTTTTAATCATCAAGATAAGGAGAAATAACTGTGTCTTTATAGCTGAAAGTCAAATGCACTGGTATACACAAAAATGAGGTTACAGGACTAACAACATGTGGCATACAAATTTGGTCCATAGTCCATACACATTACCAACCTATTTTATAAAGTCATATATTTCAAATATGAGGGCATTTGAAGAGCCATTCTGTTCAGGGGATATTTCTCCTATGGTAATCTTTCACACTATACACAATAATGAAAAAGCTTACAAATTTATTTCTCACCTTCCCCAGAACTCAACCTTCTCTCTGAAGTTCATGGGAGAGGGGTGGACGTACTTTTTGATGTACTATTCAACAGCTTTTAACTAGGACAGCAAAATTCTCCCAGACTTGAGGTGAATGCATGCAGGAATTTCTTTTCTTCCATCACTTCTTTTATATGTGTTTTCAACATGTACAGTATACGGCAGCCCTGTCTATTATCTCTCCTGCTGAATGCTTGCTTGTTCAAGTTTGAAGTACAGTTCTTATCTCTATCCAAATATTTTTCGTCACAGATTTTACAGCGTTCTTTTCTCAAAAGATACCATTTCAATTATAATAATGATATTATTCTAGCTTTATGTATATAGCCGTATTACATCAGCAATGTCTCAAAGAGCTCTACGGATCATTATTATCCTGGTCATCGGATTCAGGCTTGCAAGTACATAATGTATGCATATTCTCTACTCCCTTTAATGTATTTATCTATTTATTTATTTTTTTTATCAATTAAAAACATCTATACTTTCTCAATAAATTTATAGATGTATTTCAAAGCGCTTGAGGGAAAATGTCCAAACCACTTCTACTATTTTATACACATAATTGTCCTAAAAATTTATACAGATAATTCTTTATTAAACATAACTTTACATTTCTAAAGAATTGATAGCTGTTTATGTTTTTTTTTTATGTTTTTTTTTCAAACTTCAAATATTTTCAATGATTTATTTCCATCGATAAATACATGTAAAAAGGTGTCTTTCAATGATATTTAGAGTTATCATTACACTGTGGATTGTTCAGGTCAATTGTGGTTTGAACATTTTTCATCAAGGAGAGAAAAAAACATAGAAAGAAAAGAAGCAAAATCTATAAATCATTTTTCCTTGCACTAGACAGAAGTTTTGGTATCAGACTCTTTCATCAAGGGCTTTTACAATACAACCAACGAAGAGAAAAAATATAGATATAAAAGAGGCAAAGTCTACAGATCAGCTTTCCTCGCACTTTACAAAATTCTTTTGCTTGAAACTATGGGTGCGTTTAAGCTCCATTTTGAAGGCAGCATGAGCAATTTGTAATGCTCATCGTAAACGCTCATCGTAATCGCATTTCCACGGTGTACTGTTTATGCTCACTTCTCTGGCTCCTCCAGGCAATTCTCCTTGGGTGGCCTTGCAGCTGGATTCGCAAAACTACAGTGCGCATGCTACATTGACCCACTAGAAGGTCAGTGCGTTGACCCCATTTAAACGTGTTTACAAATCGTAAACGCACCTTTTTGTGAGTTTACGATCGTGATCGCCGTTTTTCAGTGATTCTACAAAAGTAAGAAAGGACGCAACCGTGTTTTGAACTAAACACGTATACGATGCCTGATTCTGGCCAGAAAAAGTTGAGCATAAACATACCCTATGTCTCTTCATCTTCAACAGACCTTGCAACTAACCCATCCAGTACACTTTAAGACAAGATACAATAAAAACCATACAATGTTAAATACAAAGATTGCAGTTACAAAAGAAGTGACCCAATTCTTGTCCGAAGGTCTTCAATAGAGAGAAGCACAAGTTTTGGTATCGTTTTGAACAAGGACTCGATCAAAATCAACTAGCTGGATGTGAACGTCTTATATCATCTTAAAGACAGAAGGGCACTAATTCTGTGTACTGTAAAAGTGCACCAGTTAAAGATAAAGTTGAGTTCTGGTCATGCGATTGCATTGTGAAATAAACGGTGTGGAATCTATCAGAAAAGATTGATCATCTACATGTAGTATATAAGTATTCGTGTGTATTGCAAGGTTCTGAAATCATCAAAATTATACGAAATTTGGCCAAATCATGGCAAAGTTACAAGCACTGTACACAGAATGATGTATATGGGACTACACAAGCACATGGTGAAAAAAACCTACCCCCGATTTTTACGATGTTTCGTGTCATATTTAGAGTATGAAGGCATTTGAAGAGCCATGCTTTTCAGGGAACATGTTTAATCTGATGTTCTTCCACCCTTGCATAATATTATTGATAACGCTCACAAATTATTTTTCACCTCTTTCCAGAACTCAACCTTCTCTTTAATGCCTTCCTAGCTCCAAACAGACGTAGTTAGGAGAATTATAATGTGCACAACCCCATTTTAGCTTCTTTCCAAAACGACATTCATAATTCTCCCAAACAAGTCTTTTTATAGACCTTCAAAATGTACCATGTACAGTATATGATGTTTATCCTTATACTTAAACAGCCTCTAAATATGGATTCTGTGCAAATTTTACCTAGTGTGAAAGGGGTCATTAACAGGCAAAATATGAACACAGCTCACGAGACCAATCACTAGAAGTTTTCACAATCAAAAAACAAGACGGCAACAATCGTAGGAGGAAATTGAAAATTTTAAGCTAGCTAGGCTCCCTGTCACAGCGCAGGTGGCATCATCAAAATCCTCAAAAGGACACTTGGTACCACTTGTTCATGGATCGAGAGCTTGCATTTGGACAGTGACAGACCAAGGGGCACCCCTCCCCCCTCCCCCCCCTTAAAAGCAGGGGTGATAGTGAGCACTAAAAAATAAAAAAGGTTTTTTGTTCTCCCCTCAACCACGCCCCCCTTGAGAAAAAAAAAAAGAGAAGAGGATTGACGGGGAAAAAATGGCATCTAACAACATTCCACCCTTTCAAGTCAGAAAATAGGGGAAAAAATAGGGCAAAATAGGGAAGATTAAAGAAAATATCGGGGAAATTGATAAAATCAGGATAAAAGAGGGAAGAAGAAAAAAAATCTGGCAATTTTTTTTTTTTTTTTTTTTTTAAATCGGGAAGAAGAAAAAAAATCAGGAAAAAATCAGGAGAAAAAAAAAAAATCGGGAAACCCATTTAAACAGAAGGTTGAGTTCTGGCAAGAGGTGAAAAATAATTCGTGAACTTTATCATTTATTATTATGCAAGTGTGGAAGAACATCAGATAAGACATGTTCCCTGAAAAGCATGGCTCTTCAAATGCCTGCATATTCTAAATATGTCATGTTTATCGTAAAACTTGGGGGGGGGGAAGGTTTTTTTCGCCACATGTTCGTGTAGTCCCATATGCATCTTTCTGTGTACAGTGTTTGTAACTTTACCAGATTTCTTATCATTTTGATGATTCCAGAACCTTGCAATACACACACATTCTTATATATGCTACATTGCAACCTTTTCTGGTCGATTCCACACCTTTTCTTTCACAATGCAATCGCATGACCAGAACTCAACTTCATCTTTAAATCAGGTTTTATCAGGCCTGTAAAATCCAATCTTGCATAACTGAATTTCAAATCAAAGCCCCACTGTACTACTTGAAGCTACTTGCTCCCTCCATATATATCAAACAATGTCCAATCAGCATGCAGTGATAGTTGATCCAAACAAAAATTAAGAGCCCCTTCATTAGACTAGCCTGGCACCAAATTCAGTGCCCAAGGACAGCTGAAAAATGTCATGTCTTCTTCTCTTTTTCAGCTTGTGATAGATTTTTCAGACTTGTGACCCCCCCCCCCCGTAATGAAAAATCCTGGATATGCCACTTGAAGAATCCTAATCCTAATCATTTGTAAACAAAAATGCAGAAGAGGAATTTATCAATTTGAATCAAACATTTGAATTAAGTGTTTTGAAGTTCCTCTTCCATATCATTGTCTACAAAATTGAAGTCTGCCACTTAAGTAATGGGAAACTAGGGAAGCAATAGGGAAGTATTACCGGTACTGTAAACAATGTAAAATTTGATCTACATGTCAGTCCAAGTTTTTTTTAAATATAAACTTATCAGTAAAGGTGAAATCACTCTATGGTAATACTAAACATGGTATGTGCTAGTAGAATACTTGTAAAAACAATTATTTTTTCCTTTAACTTAAAGGTAAAGACCAGTAATGGTCGTGCGATTGCATCGTGAAAGAAACGTTGTGGAATCAATCAAAAAGGTTGATCATCTAGCATCTAGCATCTGCAAGATTCTGAAATCATCAAAATGATAAGAAATTTGGCCCATTCTTCGTAAAGTTACAAGCAATATACACAGAAAGATGTATATGGGACTACCCTGTATCTCTCACAGACCATGAGAGAAACAAATTTACAAAATATATGAATAGTAGGCGGTTTCCTGGCAAATTTGTTATCATCATGTATTTTAGTCAAAACATATTCTTTCACACGATTGGTAATGAGAGCTTCCAATTCATTTTTTTGAAATTGGGGCGTTTCCAATACTGGTCTTTACCTTTAAAGTGTGTTTTGCCAGTAATTAAGAATAGATTTTATAAACCACGAGTGTTTAATAAGGCTTGAAAATGTGCCACTTTTTCCTTCAAAACCTGGTGAAATAATCACAAGGAGATTGCGAGTGTGTCGCAAGTAATTGCAATATGCGGTTGAATATCTAAAGGTTATACTTAGCTAATGGCACTGCTGTATCGGTATAAGGCGATAGGGAGTTGTTCTGAATTTCTTTACAGAGCGTCAGAGAAGCTTATAATTGCTTTGTGTTTTTTCTCATTGCTTGTTCGGGCTTGTTTTATCAACGTTTTCTTTTTCTATTTTCAAACACAATTTCCCCCTTTCAGGCTCTCTTTTTTTTCCTGCCTCGCTTTCAATTTCAATCTTGGCATGCACCATCAATCATCAAGGCGATCAGCTTTATATCTGATTGAAATTTGATTGAAACACACATTTCCTCTTTCCTTGTCAATAATTCACTACTTCAGTTATGTACATGGATTTACATCTATTTCATTCTTTTCATTGTATTGATTTTGTCTTTATCTACATGTTGTTTGCCCTTGTACATTATATGGAAGGATCTAAAAGTTCTTGAAAGAACTATGAAAGAATTACACAAACAGTTCTTTTAAAAAGTACACATCTCTCCAAGAAAGAACACCCCAGTATTAAGGACTACACACATGGTGTGCCCATTTAAGTTTACCTCACTTATCTACTTCACTATGCAAACCTATAAAGAAAATTACATTCTACTGTATCTGTTTTCTAATACCGATTATTCACCTTTTCCTGTACAGCTGTATTAGCTAGTTTCATAACCATCGAGGCCTGATAAAACTTTCACAAAAACATTCAAGCTTGTCCCTCAAAATTGAAGGGGATTTCATGTCCCCTCATATTTGTCATTTTTACCCATATACCGGTACACTTGCATACAAATCCACTAAAGTCGATTTCTAGAATTAGGCTCAAACTAAACAAGCTTGAGCTTTGGTTTTGCACATGGCGGGTGCACTTTGCCATCATTGGAAGTTAGGTGCTAGGTTAGGCATATACATACCTGAACACCTTCCAAAGCAAAAAAAAAAAAAAAAAAATAGGAATCTTAAAAGCCAACATTAGGAATACAGTCCATTTTTAATGCTTTCATACAGATGTTTTCAACATGAGATGAATATGGTAGTGTTTATAGCACCATATAGTTAGAAGACAAATCAGGAATCATTCCTCCAAAAGAGGAATGGTTAGCAGCTACATGTACATGTACCATGTATAAAATCAGCTACTTCTCATATTTAGTTCTGCCAAAATGCAGGCCTTAAATTTCAATGTTTTTAGGGCAAGGCCACTTTTCTGTAGGGCACATTCCTATATTACAGCACAAATAGGAAGAATTGGAAAGGGCCTCTCCAAGGCCAATGAGAGGGGCATTGAGGCCAGTCAAAGGGGCACCCACGGCCATGGCCTTGGTGGCCTTGCATTAATTTAAGCCCTGAAAATGTTAAGTAAGTATTCCCCTTAGACAGAGTGCAACTTCACAGCAGCTTTAAAATTTTATTATCTTGCTAACAATCAACTAAACTCAAAGAAATCTGAAGAAAAAGATAGGCAAAAACTACACATGCGCTACCTAAAAAGGCAAGTTTAAAGACCTGGGGCCGTATTCTGAAAGTGATATTACCTTTTATTTTAGGGAAATCATATTTATATATTGTCATAACAAACTGAAAATGCGCAGAACATGCAGACATTGACAAATGAATTTGCCTAATTTCAATTGACATCTTTTTACTACCAAACCTGGATCCAGCACAATATATAACCCTTATACCGTAAATCTAAACTTGTAACCCAAATGCAAACCCTAAGCCTTTTCCTCTGACCGATTAAAGCCAAGAGCAATATTAAATCGGGTATGGCATTTTTACAAAACATCAACCTAAGATTAAAACAATATATCAAACCCAAACCCTACCTCTAAACCTAGACCAACCCAATAGCAATTCTAACCCTATAAACCCAATGGCCCAAATTCACAAAGGAGGTTTAACTTAACCCGTGGTTTAAAACCTCCATAACCCATGGTTTAGAAATTAGCGCAAAATAAGTGCACCTTGCCTTGCGCATGCCTAATATTGGAGTGTTAAAACTATGGGTTAGATTTAAACCTCCTTTGTGAATTTGGGCCAAACCAAAAAAAAAACAGGAGCACTTATGGCAGGAGCACTTATGGCAGGAGCAGATGCCTGGGGGGGTTTCACAAAGATCCTAAGTTTAACTTATGTCTAAGTTGGACTTAACAATTATGGAAAGCCTTTAGCATCAATGAAAATATTTTGTAAAAGTTATTTTAAAAGGTATAGAATATTGATTCAAAGCTTTCATATTTTCTCTAATGAAGGAGATTTCCTGTTCTTGATGTGGAATTTATCCTTGAATTTTAGCTTTCAAAAAGACTTCAAATAGCTCTCCACAATTTTGAAGATCAACTTACAAATGTAGAGTTGAGTTTGACTTTGGATCTTTGTGAAACACCCCCCAGGAGTCACATGTGAAGGAGGCCATGTGCAGCTAAGTCCGGCCGGCCGGCTTGTACCTCCTGGCTTGATGAGTCAATGTCAAAGCGCGGGAGTGACAAAATTTCGGAGAAGCGAGGATGAGTGAACCTGTCAAGGTCAGACAAGAGAATCGGACAAGAGCTTCCCCTTCCCCAAAGATCACGGGTCCCCCAAGGGAAATAAGCACACTCGCTAGACAAATACGGGTCCTTCCGTAAACACGATTACAATATGGAAAACAGGGAAAGAGGCGATGGTTGGTTAAGGTGATTAAGAGGACTGTGGTGGCTGGAAGCGAACGGAAGGACGGGGGACGGAGAGGGGAAGGAGAGGGTGACATGTTACATTTACTTTCTCCATGCATAGAGCTATACAGGAGGTAACCAGTGTATATGTCATTTTAGGGAGAGAGGTACAAGTGTCCAAAGGCACTAATGTCCTTAAATGTTTGCACCTCCATACCCAGGAGAGACATGGGGACCTTGATGGCGGTTACCACATGGTAGGAATACTCCCCAGGGAGTGGAGATGGTGCATATTGTGTGTGACTAAATCTGCTGATCGGGGTTATAATATCTGTAAAGTGCTTTAATAGATATCATACTTTTTATAAAGCATTACCAGTTTATAAATCTACAATATGCTAAGTGAGAAACCTGTACATACTGTAATTGACTGTTTAAAGCTATGGTCACAAATCTGAGCAGCGAACGATCGATCAGTAGCCTGCTCGGAGGCTGCTGGAATTTAGGCATTGCCCAGCAATTAGGTCGGGGCCGGGCGGCGACCGCCCAGGCACCTAGCATATTTTGGGCGGCAAGTGAAAAGTGAGCAGGCGCCGCCCACATTTTTACTCCGAGCTAAAACTTCAGCGGCGACCGAGCGATGCCCTAAAAACGAGCGGTGCCTGGGCGACCGCCGCTCGGTGGCCGGGCAGCTGCCGGGCAGAATTGGTTAAAAACTCACCGCTCGGCCGCCGAGCAGGCTACTTTGGGGTAATGTGACCATAGCATAAGAGAGACCACAGAAAAGTGGTCTTTATAGGCAGGTGATCCTTATACACAGGTCCTTTTATAAATGTTTCGTTTAGAAACAAAATCCAAGGGAAACATAACATGTAGTCTTGAAATGGCGATCCAATGTTTGTAATAGGTTCAGTTGTATGATAGCAGAAAAATGAGAAAAACAGAATGGCGCATGTTAAAAATAAATCGAACAAATAACACTATATTTCGTGCATTTAACATAAAACCAATCTCAAACCTTATCCCTACAGAGCAATTGCAGCCGAAGCAAATATCAAATAGCTTCCACACCATAGCAGTTTCTATAGAAGCTTTGTCACGTTTGGCAAAAGACGGAATACAATATATATGCATCAAATTTTGTACCTGCAAAAAGAAAAATCTCAACCTAGTTCCCCGGTCTTGACTTTCCTGACTTCTAAGAAATCAAACGGTGATAATAATCCTTGATTCATCACCTTAAAAGAATTTCCATTTGTGTGGACTTTTTTGAGCTATTACATACTATGCCTCTCAAGGTTGTGGGATACTTTTTTTTCAATTTTTCTTTTTCTTTTTTTTTCTTTGATGTTACTTTCTGTGATATATTGCACATTTTTCCTGAAGAAAAAAAAAAAGTTACTTCTCATGACCTTACAAAAGGTTGTCTTGGTATAGTTTGTCTTGTTGGTTGTTGTGCGTTAACCAAAAAACGTCTGCACTGTGAGGCTACAAATTGACACAGCCAAAAGACTGTCTAGGTTCTGCTCAAGGCTTTAAGAATTTAGGTTAAGTGTACAACTATTTAGAGTCTGTGGTTGCATGCAGGCTAGTCTCGGACTGCAAGGCTTGAATAATAATCTTGAAGAAAACACAGAGTTCAAAATGTTGCTTCACAGATCAGTCATAATATTTGTTGAATTCTCAGTGCTTGTTTCTATTTCTAGGGTGTTATAGAACATTTTAGAGGTGACGAAAAGCTGAACTGACAAAACAAACTACTTTTGAAAATGTCAGACGAGAGCCATACATGTAGTTTGTTCAAATACAGTTTGTGAACAGCTAGAAGGGCATATTTCATCTGTGATACAAATCTCATGTTCTATTTTACCGAACTTGATACTGAAGCCAAATTCTATCAAAACAAGTCCTGTGGGGTGTTTCACAAAGATTCTAAGTCGATCTTAACTCTAAGTGTGACTTAAAAATTATGGAGAGCCATTTGTAGCCTTAAATTCAAATATATTCAAAAGTGAAAAACAAGTATTTTAGACTTTTCATAAATTCCACAGCAAGAACAGGAAATCTCCCATGATAATAGAAAATATGAATGATTTGAATCAACATTTTATGCCTTTTAAAAGAACTTTTACAAAATATTTTTAGAGATGCTACGGCTTTCCATAATTTTTAAGTCCAACTTAGAGTTAAGTTCAACTTAGAATCTTTGTGAAACACCCCCCTGATCAATCGAAACCTCAAGCAGAAGGCTAAAACATCACGCCCTAGCAACGATTTCGAGGAATTATCTTGCTCTTTCTTTTCAGTTACTATGTCACTCCCGGTGAAGCACAGAAATGTGAGAAAAATTGATGGTATTTGGTTGCAGTGTAAATGAAGCTAATATCTCGCATCCTGGTTCGAGCCAGACATTCGGTATCAGTTTCAATTCTCTGCAAGAACCTTCCTCAATAATTACTCTACAAAAGACAGATCTAGACAAGAAGTTCATGATCTAGACAAGCCCTGAGATATGCACCGAGCAAAACAATATTTTTCCAGAACCAGAAAGGCAATATACATGTAACTCTCTGTTAAAGGTAAAGACCAGTATTGGAAACGCCCTATTAAGCTCTTATTACCAATCATGTGAAAGAATATGTTTTGAATATTACATGACGATAACAATTATGATGGGAAACCGCCTACTAATTGATATATTCGGTAAATTAGTATATCTATGTACTGTTGAGAGATACAAATACAAATGCAAGTGTCGCGCACGTGTGTGTATTCCCATATACATCTTTCTGTGTACAGTGCTTCTAACTTCATGAAGACTTGGCCTAATTTCTTATAATTTTGATGATTCCAGAACCTTGCAGTACAGTACATCTATGCTAGATGATCAACCTTTTCTGATCGATTTCACAACATTTCTTTCACTATGCAATTGCATGACCATAACTGATCTTTAGCATTAAAAAGGGTTAGATAAAGGTGAGTTCTGGTAAAAAAAAAAAAAAAAAGAAATGAATTCTCACAGAATCAAACGAAACTTACACAGAATATTCAAGATTACAAATAAATGTTACAATTTTGGAAGAAAATGTATAATGGCTGAGTAATGAGGATAGAAAGATAAGGAAATCAAGGTATGCATGTAGTAGCCCCTGACACCATTTGTATAGTCCCATATACATCTTTCTGTGTACAATACTTGTTACTTTACCAAGACTGGGCCAAATTTATTAAGATTTTGATGACTCCAGAACCTTGCAGAAGTTGCAGTACACACCAATACTTACAATGTACATGCTACATGATCAATTTTGTCTGATCCATCCCACACCTTTTCTTTCACATGCAATCGCATGACCATGTATTCACCTTTATCTTTAAAGGTAGAGTTGAGTTCTAACTTCTGGCCATGTGATTGTATTATGAAAGAAACTGAGTGGAAGCGATTGCACAAGGTTATTAAATCATGAAGCATTTAAGCATGAAGAAGGAGACTTTCAATGTAACTGTGTATACCTTTAGACATTTTCACCTGTGAATTGTACTTCATGTACATTATATAGCATGAATGCAGCCCACTACCTAAACCAGGTAGGTCCCCATCACATCACCCTTCCTTCAACGTAAACCATGTACATGTACGGTACATTTCGTCGCTGTTTTCACGAAGTGACAGTAGTGAAAAAAAATTGCATTCACTTTGCATTACGATTTTCCTCACTACCGTCACTTCGTGAAAACAAGGACGATTTGTGCATCCATCCTGACCCTTGAGTATGCTGGAGCAAACCTGAGCAAACCTGAGCAAAACCTGAGAGCATGAGTCATGGCCAACTACCCCAGACAAACAACAATTGTTTAAAGATCAAGTTGAGCTTGCCTGGGTCATGCATTTACAATGTGCAAAAAATGTCTGGGAGCAAATGGGGAAAAAGTGAGTTCCAAGAATTCAAGTTTCAAGTTACAAATTTATTTTACACATTCCATTGAAAACCTACACCAAATACATGTGTAACAGCAAAATGTTTAAAAGGCAGGCCTAAAAGAGCAACTACATGTATTAAAGGACGTGAATTGGCTGACCATTATTGCAACCATCCTGATGAAACCCTTTCATAATGTCCTTTGGGGAGACATTTATCTACATTTGCCACACTAAACCCAGGTGAGGTGAATGGGTATCTGGCAGGAGTTAATTTGAAATGCTAGAGCGCCGTAATGGACGCGTTGCTAAAGCCAGGGTAATATTCGGGCAGCAAAAGGAGCGTCAAGATATGGCGACATGAGCGCTATAATAGAAGCCATTGCTATTATTGATATTATTACAATATAATTTAAAGCTTACAAAGTTTCAATCGATTTATCATCTTTACCAGATCTCAAACTTCTCTTCAAGGGATGACCAAGAAGAACAGAATCTAAAATATATGTATAAATTGGCTGAGTGATTGGTTTTGTAAAGCTACGACCAAATCTTAGCTGACAGTCACTTACCTGCTTTATGATGCATCCATCATGAGAAGAGAGGCAAGATGAAATCCAAAGGCCAGGCAGGAACGATGCAAAGGAAGGAAGAAAGGAGACAAAAAACAAAAAATAATTAAATCATGATCTTGTTCATTCATGGATGATCATTGTAAAGAATGTCCTTTGGCAAGACGTTAATCTACATTTGCCACTCTCCACCCAGGTGTTAAATGGGTACCCTGTAGGTTGCGAAAATTAATGTGGTTGGATGAGCGAGTGTGCACTTGTAAAATGCAACTTGCCTGAATGCTACCCAGGGAGTGGAGAATGTGCATACATTGTGTGTGGGTAAGCCTGAATCACGTGACCGGGGTAAAAATATATCTGTAAACTGTAAAGCGTTTAGACACATCGTTGTATTGGGCGCTATATAAAAGCGTAATATTATTATTTTAAAAAAACATGATAGTGTATTAGGTATTACCGGTATGTTTTATGAGAGTAAGAATAGATTGGATTTTCCTTTTAAACACACTGGAATTATGAATTTGAGTTCTTGTTTTTTTTGTTTTTGTTGGGTTGGCTATGTGTTTGTATACATTATTTACATATTGTTTTTGCTTGGTTTAGTTGTTTATTGTTTGTCCGTTGTTTGCTTTTTTTATTCTTAGAAATGATTGGTGTAAAAAAATGTATGTGCATCTACTCGTTTTAAGAGGCTGATTGGTTTCCCTTTTATAATAAGATGCATGAATCTAAATTTGTGTGTTTTTTTTTGTTTGTTTGTTTCTTTCTTTGTCTGTCTGTTTACTTCTTGTTTTTTGCTTCTTTAGTTGTTTATTTTTTGTTTATTGTT